>PVIC010048149.1:0-13619 GCA_004025085.1 Thryonomys swinderianus | reverse complement strand
ATATATATATATATATATATATATATATATATATATATATATATATATATATATATATATATATATAAACTGAAAGCCTTTGGTAGTCTTACACCTCAGAGAAAAGCACTGTTAACATGTGGTGCTTTTCTTTGTCATCATTTCAAAACATGAGGATGAATGTTTTGAAAGTATGGTGGGGTAAAATGGTATGTAGGTTCATATGCTGCTCCTCCATTGAGCAATAGAGTAGAAGCATTTTCCATATCACCAAGTATTATTTTACATTGTCTTTGTGTAGTATAATTTCCTGTTACATATGTATACTAAATTTTCATTTTTCATTATTTTAAGTAGTGCTATAGTCCAACATTATTTTCAAAAATTTGAAGGGATGAAATTGATTTGCTGATTCATCTTCCAAGCTGGATGCTGCCTCCATTCTCAGGAGACAAACTTTAAAGTGTCTTTCCGTTTGGAGTCTATATTCCAAATGCCTATGTCATGGCCTTGGCTGCTTTATACCAAAATCCAGTTGTGGGGAATTGGTGGTGTGCCTGTTACTATATTTTCTTTTTCTTTCTTTATTTTTTTAAGACAAAAATGTGTTCATGTAGAGTTGTTTTTTTCTAAACCAAAACCTCAGTATTCAGGTTTAATTGCAGTATTGGCACTTTGTGATAATGAAGTGGGTTTGGGGTTACAGTTTGTTGTGTAGATGGTTTGCTATCATGGCCATGAGCCATCCCCAGGCAGTGGAGGGTCAGGAGCACTTAGGGTCCTCCAGCATCTAATGGACCATCTTGTGTTCTTGGTGATGTGTTCTCAAAGAGAGCCACTGATAGGTTCTTTTGGGGGGAAAGCAAGGCCAGAAGCTTTCTCATGAATGAATAAAACCCTTGACCTCTCACTGCAGTGGGAGGATGCCTGAAGTGTACTATGTAATTCTGTCTGAATGGATTGACTGGATTGTGAGGAGCATGAATGTCTCTGTGGACCTAATTGGTAAGACAGAACCTCCCTCAGCTCCTGCCCGGACACTCCCCTGTGCCCAGCCTCAGTGAGGCAAGGCAGAGAGCACTTGCCTTTGGTTATTGCATCTACATGTCAGTTCAGCCTTCTGCCCAAGGGCACTTAAGAGTTTTGGGGGTTTCTGGTACCTCACAAAAAAGAACTCCAGTATGGTTCTTTAAGCTGCCCTCTCCTGAGTTAGCTACTTTCAGAGCCAGGTGCTTGTAATTTGATGGCTTCTTTGGGTTGTAAAGAGTGGAAGACACAGAAACTGGACTTTTATGAAGCCCATTCTATACCAGGCTCTGTGCTAAACTTTGTGAATCCCTCACAGTGCCCACGTAGGGCTGGTGACTTAAAAAAGGAGTCAGAGAAGGAGAGCGAGATGCAAGCTGCCTGATGTGGCACCAACAGTGTGAGATCTGGCCTGTGTCTCTTGGCCTGGGACTGTGGCTGCTCCTGCTTTCCCTGGGCCATGTGCCTTCCTGAGGCTCTTGGCTCCTGAGCCAGCAACAGAATGACCAGGGTCATATTGTTTTTAACCTTGATTTATTTCCAGACCACTCCTGAGACCTGTCACCAGAGATTAAAGATGAGGTGCAGGGAAGAGGAGAAGGTCATTCCACTGATAAGAGGCCAGAGACAACCAGAAACCCCCTCTGCCCTGCCTGGCTTCCCCTCCCCAGCCCTTCTACATGACATTATTGTGAGTTTGTCCTCAGAGAGGAACTGGGGCATAGAGTGAACAGACTTCTGCGGCTAGAAGCCCTGGGAGGTCCCAAGCTGCTTCACTTCCCGTGGCCTGCAACGTGGGCCTCTGTACCCTGTGCAGAAGCACCTCTGCTCTCACCACCTCTCACCTTGGCAAGGCCAGGCCTTGCCTGTCCCGCCTCCTGGGGGCTGGGTGGTTTTGTGCTCTTTGTACCGTCTCTAGATTGTGAGTCTCAGAAGGATGGTACCAAGGTGCTCACTCCCTGATGCAGCTAGTACTAAGCTCAGTGCTTGCTCTGGGATGGAGATCGTGCTTGGTGCTTGGTGGTGCCTGACCACTATGGGATACTTTGCTGCCCACTGGTCCAGCTTGGGTCCACTTTAACTCCATTTAGGACTGAAGCACGAGGCCTAGTCCTTGCCTGGGCCTTTGGTCCCCACATCGTTCTCTGAAGACCATCCTCCTGGCTTCTGGGTGCTCTTTCCAGTATGGAGACCATGTGACCCTGCCCCAGCTCCTGTCTGGCATTGTCTCCTTGCATGCCCTGCTTTCAGTGTTCTGGCCGAAGGAACACATTTGGCTGACTGCATGCACATGCCTCTGAAAAATTGTTTTCCTGTTTTAGCTCAGTGCTCACACCCCCAGGAAACCCTTTCCTGGACTAGGCTCCCCTCACTCCAGGTATCACAGCCCTTTGGACAGTATTTGTTTGTTTGTTTCTTTTTCTTTCTGAGAGAGGGTCTGGCTTTGTAGATCAGGCTGGCCCTGAGCTCACTATATAGCTCAGGCAAGCCCTGAGCTCAGCAGTCCTCCTGCCTCTACCTCCATACCTGGCACTGTGGTATGTGTACTAATTGCTGGTGGGCATGAGTCACCATGCCCAGTATTGTTGTATGTGGTTACTTGGACTGAACCAGGGACCGTGCACTTGCTAGGCAGGTGCCAGGACCACTGAGCTAAATCTCCATCCCTGGACAGTATTTCTTTATGCATTTGCCCCCAGGTCTCGTTGGGGTGTCTTTTCAGGTTTGCTCTTGCTCCCCCTCCATCCTGCAGTGTCCTGGGGCCTGGTGTTGGCTGAGTGCACTGAACTGAAGGCCTCTTGTGAGCAGCCCCTAGGGTGTGCATAAGCTAGCAGGCATGTGAAGGGCTGCCACAGGGCCCTGTACCTAGGACGGGGTGACTCCTGTTGTCCTGCCCAGCCTGGTTTTGCCCTGTGCCAGCAAGGTGCATTCTAGCCATGATAGGCAGCCCCTCAAGTTACAAAGCCAGGCGTGGCAGAGGACAGAGTACCTTGAACCAGGCCCCATGAGGCCATGTTGTGATGGGGCACAGCAGCTCTATGACCCAGATGCTCCCAAGAAAACCTGGGTCTGGAGCCATTATCCAGGCTGTTGTCTTAATGGTTTTGACAAGGTCTCTAGGATAGTTCTAGCTCTTGCAGCCCAAGAGAGCTTATGGTGGGGTGAGACAGCAGCAGTGTGGTTGGTAGGAGAGCCTCTGGGGTGGGGAGCACCACTTAGGTGCCTGTGGGTGCCACACACCCCAGCTGTGTGTGGGAGCCTGTGTGTCCAGGGTGCTTGGTGTGAAGGCATCTGTGCCCCTTTCCCTCACCAGGTTCCCTGCAGGAATTGGTGTCCACTGTGTGCAGAATCTGTGACAAAGGTCTCAGCGGGGTGAGAGCAGCAGGGCAAGAGGCACAGTCTGCTTGGTGGTGAGTTTGAGGGAGAGCACAGAGCAGGGCAGGGTCAGCTATAACCCCATATGATGGGACTGGGGCCCTGCTGTGGGAGACGCAGCAGGAAATTTGAGGAAGCAGGTGAGCGGTTCTGCCTTTGAACTTGGCTTTTCTTAGGCACCAGAGACAGCCAATATTCACACTCACAAAAGCCAGCAGAGCAGAAATGGTTGGCCGGCAGTGTCTCTGTCTTTTGGATATCCTCATACCCCACATGATGTTTGTCCTGGTGGGAGGATTTGAGGCCCTGCACCACTTGGAGGACAGAGGACAGAGGAAAGCCTGTGCCTTTTTTTTCTGGCAGGAGTACCCAGAGGCCATTCATCACCTCTATGAGGAATGGCTGGTCACAGGAAGCCTCTTCCCCATGGCAGCCCCTGTTCTGGTAAGTCAGACCTCTCCTAGGCAAGGAACTGGTACAGGAGGAGTGACCCAAGGCATGCCAGGCACTCCACAGACCTCAGAGCCAGCAGGAGGCAGGTGGGAAGGCTAGAAAGGGCTGTTTCTGTTAGCTTTCATTTCTGGGCTGGGTCTCTGAGTAGGATGGACTTGAGAAGGCATATGTCCCATTGCCCTCACAGCTAGTGACTATGTAACATGCAATTCAGGCCCCAGGTGCCCGAAACCTGTGGACCAGATTGGGGTTTGGGTCCTTTGGGATGATGGTCCCTCTGATGTGACCTTCCTTCTTCAGTGGATGACACAGAGCCTCAGTTCACCTTGGCTCAGTGACTCAGGGTCATCAGCAGGAACATGAGCTGCTGTTCTGGGCTGTGACATGGGGATGCCCTTGGGAGGTGCTGAGGTGTGTAGGACTGTGTGTCCTGGTGACTGCCATCCTCGAGCTCCTGTGCTGCTCTCCATCGTAACCTGTTTCTCTCACTGATGCATGACATTTCTAACTGGTACTGATCTGTCTGCCTGTTGGAGTTTCTCAGTGCTATCCCCTTGGTTTCAGATTTGGTGGCCCAGATTTTCCCAGGTAGGCAGGTGGCACTGAAGGTGGGTCACAAGGTTCTGGCCATGACTGTGGGCTGTGAGCTTCTACTCACAGCTCCTGCAGGTAGTAAGGATGCAGGCAAGGGAGGAATTATTATAGTAGGGTTTTAAAGAAGCTTATTTTTTCTTATTATGAAAGTAGAGATAAAAGAGAAACAGTCCTAACTCTTGTGTCCCCTTGAGTGAAAATCTAGTTGAGAGTTTACAACACCCCAAGCGGATGCTATGTGATTCTCACCTCCAGGGCCTTGGTGCTTCTTTACCTCTCCCTGCCTACACTGCCTGCTTCCATTTCTGTCTTATTTTATGAAGGGAAATGGGGTCAAGTGTCGCTTCCCCCTCGACCAGCAAGGAAAATGCGACCGCGAACTTTTCTTTCTGCTGTTTCATTCAGGATCCTTTGCTTGAGCAAAAACAAAAAAGCTCTCTCTCACAGTCATCTCCCAGTATATATATACATAGTCATCAGCCAATGCCTGGAGGACACGTGGCATTCTGGGATAGGCAGCTATACAGCGGAAGTGAACCGGCTGATCAGGCAAGACCTAAATATAGCCTTGTTTTTCAGCGGATATAGACTTGTTTTTCAGTGGTTCAGACCACCTGACCTACTTCCTCAGCGCTATCTTTTGGGCACGGTTGCCCTTTGGCTCTCCACAGTCAAGGTCAGTGCAACTGAGGTTGCAACCTGTGTGTTTCCTTTCCAGGTGATCGAGGCCAACATAACATGGGAAAGATGTTACAAATATTTGAACAAAACTGGGCACAGATACTAACACCAGAGAACTGGAAGCAAGGCCCATAGGGTGGGAGAAGCCTGTGGGATCATGGCAGGAATGTGTCTGATACTGCAATTTAGAAAAATCTGTTGTTACAAGGTTGCATCTGGCCAGATCTAGTTTCCTAATGGTCCTTTCTCCTTATCCAGTGCCTTCATTGTGGGTCTGTGGCTCTTGTGGGTCAATGAAAAGTGGGACCAATGTGTTTGTCACCCTCCGTTTCATGTAGCCTGGCAGCGCCCTGGCTTCCCACTGATGGGTCCTTCTTCTGAGCCTTAGGAAGAGCTTCTGTCCTGCCATTGCTGGGTTCTGTACATTCCAGTCCCCTGAGAGAGTGAGGTAGCAGTGTCCCATCTCAGGGGAGCAACAGGAAGCTCAGAGTGATGGAGGCTGTGCAGGGTCACTAAAGACTCACCCTGTTTTAATAATGTGAGAAGGCTTCATGTGAGGCCCACCGTTTCAGAAAATGTACCTTATGAGTGAGTTTAAATATGGAACATAAGAATTCATTTTTACATGGCGTTGGGAAGTTTGGCACTGCACAGCAGAGATTCTCCAGTGAAACCCCTATGGTGTTCCTGTGTGATTCACATTGAGTACTTATGCAATTGGGGTTCCTTTCTGACATTGTGGTCATACTTTATTTGGAGGCTTCTGAGTGATTTTTTTTGTTTTTGTTTTTGTGAGACAGGACTTCACTTTGTAGTTCATGCTGGCCTGGAGCTCACTGTGTAGCCCAGACAAGCCTCGAACTCAGCAATCCTCCTGCCTCTGCCTCCCAAGTTCTGGGGAGACCAGCATGTGACAGCAGACCCAGCACTGTGGTGTGTGGTACTGATTGCTGGAGGACATGAGTCACCAAGCCTGGTATTCTATGTGGTCACCAGGGATCAAACTGGGAACTTGTGCTTGTTAGGCAGGTTCTAGAACCACTGAGTTAAATCTCTGGCCCCGATATTTTGGTTTTGGTATGCATAGAGTCATGTATAAGTTGTTCGTGTAGAGAAAGGAAGTCTGTAGATGTCGGGCCCAGAGAAAGGCTCATTCATGTACGAGTCTCCTAGAGAAGAAAGTGAAGAACTTGACTGAGGAGCTTAAAGTGACTCTGGTTAAGAGTGTCCATGGATCCCAGGGTGGAGGATGCAGCATTTTCACACTAGTCAGGGGCCAGCAGGGCATGGAGAGCTCCCAGAGTCCACTGCTCAGTGTCACTGCTCCTGCCTACAGCCCCTTTCACTATGGCTCCATTTCTGGCGCCCATGTGGCCCTGAGTTCAGGAACCTGTTCAGTCTTCCCAAGGTGGAATTTTCTCATGACTTTGTGTCATTCATGTTTCATTCCTGAAATATAGCTGCTGTACAATTCCAGTTTTACTTTGTATTAAATAATTATTTCCTTGTTGATGTTTTGATTTTCTGTCCTGAAATGGGTCAAATCTAGACATCATTGTAAATCTTGTCACTTGGGGATGCACATTCTGAGGTGCAGTAGTGAAGTAAACATAGGCAGAAGTAAACAAAAATTTTCCTAATTTTAAAATAGTACTTAAAAAATAAAAATTGTACTTGGAAGTATACCACACCTTGAGTATATTTTTTAAACTGTATAATGTTTTCCATATCTGTTTTCCCTCATGTCTTACTGTCTCCTTTCTCACAGAAAACACCTGACATCCAAAGTGAAAGGATGAAAGGTTTATTTGGCCCACAGTTTGCAGAGGTTCAGTCTGTGATGGACTGGCTCCAAGGCCAGGTGGCATGGGAAGGGGACAGGAGAAGCTGCACCCCTGCATTTCTGCATGAAGTTTTGGGAGGTCTTGCAGGTACAGGGTGGCACCCAAGGGCTCTGCTCAGGAAGGCTGCGAGGACACAGTGTGGCCCTTCCCTCCTGTCCCTGCTAGGGTCCTGGCCTCCACTCCTAGACTAAAGTGAGGGAAGAGGTCCTTCCCCACCCCAGACTGGAGCCCTAGGATGAAGTAGCGACCCACAAGCCTGAGACCTCCAGACAGATTGCACTTCATCCCCCAGGGGCTCACTGTTCAGATCTAGTTTCTCTAATGAGGCTCCAGGGATGCATCAGCCCAGAAAAGTCCCCTGCACTTTCCTGCAAGGCCAGTGATGAAACCTGATTATCAGCCACACCCCATCAAAAGCTACCAACTTTTTTCTTTGAACTAGGATTTGTTTTTAAGTTACACTCCCAATGACACTTGAAAGCCCCAGTTTCAAAAAGAATTTGTTTACGTTCTCTTTTTTGTACCGAATATGTTTTGTTTTGTTACATGGGGGACTGAACTTGTGTATAGGACAGGCAAGGTACCACTGAGCTCAATCCCCAGCCCCTAATTAGGTTGTTAAACTCATTTCCTTCTATTAAATCGACAAAATACATAACTGCCATTAACGCTTTTGCCAGTGTGGAATGCACCTCTTTGCTACATCTTATCCTCTCCAAAGTAGGACACACACCCATTCTTGAGCCCAGGTCATGGTGGCCACCTTCAGACCCTGCACAATAGAGGTCTGTAATGTCTTCTTTGAAGCCCACTCTCAGATGTGCTCACAAAGTGAGAATTCTTTACACTTCAGGCAGAGAACTGAGTGTGTAAACCATGTACCATGTACAGTCCCCAGGAGGGTCTGGGCCCTCTTCCCTGCCAAAACAGTCTCACCCTGAGCAGGCTCACCCTGAGAGCTGTCCAGAGTCTGGGGTAATATTGGGCCAGCTTTAGTTCCAAATGAGTTATAAGAATTTCCATTTTGAGGGCCTTTATGATCTCGACTAACATTCAAACACTGTATGTGTCATGAAATGACTTGTGACCCCAGGTGTGACGTTTTTGCTTATTAGAGTTCCCAGCTCTAGAGTCTGAACATTCAAGAGTAAACAAAAAACCATTATGCAGGGAGAAAAAGAGAATATAAACACCAGAACTTGGTTGTTGGTTGTGCTCATTACAATACAGTAAATACCATAACTAGATCCCTTTTGAGTATGAAGTGAAGACCCAGAGCTTGAGACAGAAGCCCAGAGCCTTGGAGGCAGGACCTGGAAGGACTTGTTCTAGAGACTTTGTGCAGGAATCACCTGCAGAGGAAGAAGGTGGTACACAAAGAGGGACATAAAAGACAAAGCCAGATCTTTTCAGGGTGGCCTCTACTCCTGCAAGACTCTTGCCTCAGCCTCCAGAGTGGCTGAAATGATAGGAGTGTGCCACCATGACTGCTGTGGAGTTATTTTGAAATTTAAAAGTATGATGTGCATGTGCGTGAATGTCCATAGATGTTTAATATCCATTGTAAATACTTCTCTCCAGTACACCTGGTGTCTTGATTTAAAACAGGGCATGTGCTGGGTCTGGTGGCTCCTGCTTGTCATCCCAGCACTCGGGAGGCAGAGGCAGGAGGATTGCTGTGAGTTCAAGGTTTGCCTGGGCTACATAGTGAATTCAGGGGCAGCCTGAACTACAAAGCAAGACCCTGTCTCAAAAAACAAAATGAAACAAAACAGTGCATGACTCCTCTGATGAAGATTCCCATCTGTGTAACCTGAATAGAGTTTTTATCCCGAGTCTAGAACAGGAAACGGTCATATGTACAGAGACCAGAACTTCCAGATTGACAACACTCAAAAGAAAACCATCCTTACTGTGGCTTTCAGAGATGTCAGGTGAAGAGTGCGTCAACAGGAGGCGCATCAACAGGAGGCGCAGTTACTTGTCTGTGCTGGGCTCCCATGTAGGTGACTTGCTGCAGGTTTGGTCCTGACCCCAAGGCTGGAGTAGACCAGATGAGTCTGATTAGACCTGGTGTGGGGCTGGAGTGGACCAGATAAGTCCAATTAGACCTGATGTGACCTGTCTGCCTCCATGTCCTCTCCCACTGGGAAAGGTGTTCAAATTGAAGAAGCTGAGAGGCTGTGGAATAGTACAGCTATTGGGTCAGATGAAAAGATGGTGTTGTCTTCAGGTAGAAAAATTAGCTCTTTCTAAACTTCATGAGGAAGGTTCCAACAAATGAGTCTTCACTGTGGTCGGCACTCAGTAATGTGCTGGCTGCTGTCAGAAGGCCCTCAAAATGGAAATCCTCACCACTCATTCAGAAATAAAGATGGCCCAATCTTACCCCAGACTCTGAGTAGCTCTCTGTGGGAACCAGGGGAAGGGAATGAACCTAGAACCTTTACATTAGATTCTAGTCTCCTGTGAGTCGACAGCACATGGTGAAATAATTAATAAGTAGGCAGAAATGAGGTTCAGAGAGGCTAAGTTTGGGCCTGATCTATGCTACTCTGGGTAGCAAAAGACCCCAGGCCCCAGCTCACCACACCTTTTATTCAGCACCTCTAGAGTAACAGAATGTAACAGACCCTGTGGTCAGGGTAGACACCTCCCATAGTCCTAGAGACATTATGCAGATGAAGATCCTGCTGGGCAGGGCAGACACCAGCAATGGAGCAGTTCTGCCTTGAAGCATCACAGCATGTGGGATGACCAGAGTCTTTGTTGTTAGCAAAGATGAAGGTGAGTTGAGTCTAGAGTCTGTCTGCACCAGGAAGGCCTGATCAATTCTGAACTTCCAATTATTTCTCCTAAAACATGCTCCCAACAACTCTCAGGATGGTCCTGCTCAGGGTGAGAGACGTGCTGGCAAGGAAGAGGGCCCAGACCCTCCTGGGGGTGTATGTGGTACATGGTTTGCACACTCAGTTCTCTGCCTGAAGTGTAAAGAATTCTCACTTTGCAAGCACATCTGAGAGTGGGCTTCAAAGAAGACATTATAGACCTCTAGTGCACAGGGTCTGAAGGTGATGCCCATTCATTAGCAGACACCGCAAGAGAGGAAGCTTCCAGCTTCAGATCTTTCTCTGGCCAGAATGTTCCACTCAGACATATTATACACAGAGTGTCGCCGCACGTACATGTTTACACACTGTGGTGCTGGGAGACCCTGTGCCTGCAGTGCCATGCTCAAGCTTGAGAATGTGGATGATGCTGCACAACTTTACTTGACAGACCCATCAATGTCTGCTACAGTTACTGGGGCTGTGCTATTGGCAAAGCCAGGCAGGCTGCAAAGACACAGAAAAAGCTTCAGATGAAAGAAATGACTTGCCATGATGTTGTTAAAGAAGGTGCCAAAATAATTTACATAGTGGATGATGAAGTGAAAAGTAAAGCGATTGAATTAGAGCTCTACTGGGTTGGAGAATTAACTAAAGAAAGGCATGAAATTGTTCACAAAGATATAAGGAAAAAGGCAGAGAAATATGCTAAGGAATCACTGAAGGAAAAAATGAATCTGATGATAATATATAATATTCATTTCAGCATCTCTTCTTGTTTGCATTTCTATGACACTCTTATAACCACTTAGCCCCTGGAATATACATATCCACTGCTCAGTTTTCATTAAAACTTTGTCTTGGAACAACAAAATAAATGTCTGTGTGTTGGAACAGAGCTACAAGTGGTGAGGCCAACTGAGGATGTGGAGCAAGGTGTGCCTGTTGCAATTAGCCCAGGAGCTCACTCAGCCCTGCCTGCCATCTGTGTTAGCAACCCATCTGGACCCTCCAGGCCTGAGCCCTTCAGAGACATTCGCACTGATGAGGGGTAAGATCCTCATTTCTAAGCAGATGCTGTCAAGTCTGAGCACTAGCAAGCTGTTCAGTAGTACATAGGGAAATTGTCATTTGAGCCAAGCCACAGACTAAGTTTTTTCATGTTGTGTCCCCTCCTATTTGGATCCCAGCAGGCACTACAGCCACACTTATTGGAAACTATGGCACCTGCTCCCAGTTTACCCCTGTGGCTCCTTGCTTTCCTGTGGCAGCTCTTGGAAGTGCTCTCTGTGCTGCACCAGCTGGTACACCTGTTCATGCTGCTGGGGAACCTGAGAATGTGGGAGCTGTGTGCAGGGAAGGATCATACACATGTACACGCACCTATTGTCTGCTTTGCTGTCTCTAGAGTGAATATGAGCGTGATGATCAAGCATCTCCAACTGCTGTGTCGAAACTGCTGTGGCACAGGTGTAGCACAGCCAATCACCAATCCTTCAGTTATGCTGCACACAACCCTTCTTCATGGTTATGGGAGCCACCTACTCTGGGCACCTTTTCATGACCTGTGTGCTGTTATGTGCAGTAGCCCTCACGAATGTGACTTGCAGGGAACTTGGTGTCAGGATATTGTTATGGCTTCAGTGTACATGTTCTCCCAGAGCATCCTGCATCCATAGGTGGGGTTTTGGAATGTTATTACAAGTAGAAAAGCCAGCTAGACATATGTACGCAGATAGATAGGGCTGGCTCTGGAAAGACTTGCAAAAAAAATGATCCTTCTGAAGGTCACACCATCAATGAGAAACTACACTTGCAGATAGCAGTGACAGGCAGACCTCATTCTTCCTAGGATGGAATGTCAAAATCCAGATCAAGCCCCTCCCTGGAATGCAACAATTGCAAATTCCCCAAACAGCAGGCCAGGACTTTGACCCACCTGGAGGAGTCTCCTGGTAAGCAAGACCCTCTAGGGCTCGATTTCTCATTGGACCCTATCCGATCAAAAAATTGCTGGAGTAGCTATGCTTGTCATTTACTCATTGCTTAGTCACAGTTTGCCCATTTCTTTTAAATCTTATTGGAAGCACCCACTGTACTCATTGATCAATTGTAACCCATCTACCTTTTTTGAATCTTATTGGTAATGTACTGTTTCAGACACACCTCACCTCATGGCTTTGCTCCATAAAAGCCCTCTAAAAAGTGAGGAGGGGGTACCCACGTTCTGGGTCCCCCCTTCTGTCTCAGGGCAGAAGCTTTCTCTCTCAATAAAATTTTCCTACTCAAACCTCTGTCATTCCTAAAATTCATTCTTTGATTTTTAGAAGATATGAACTCATGTTTCAGGTGGGGAGTTAGGCCTTAACTCTCCTGCATCATATTGGAGGTTCCACGGAGATAACTGCATGGAGGTAAGAGTTTTCTTTCCTTCAGAAACTCTAAAAGGTTGGTTTTTCTCTGCAAATTGTAACTTTGCTTCATAGGGTTTCTCCATGTTCCCTGTGTCTGGGGAGAACTGTGGCTTTTTATTGAAATCCAACACACTTTGTATGGGAAACAGTGGAGAAACACACGTAATCTTCCTTCTGATGGCTAGAATCTGAATCTAGAAAAGCACACTGCCTTCTTCAGAAATCTCCGGAATAGGAGTGCCATTCCACAGGTGAATTTCTCCTTTTGATCACAAGCTCGATTGAAGCAAATGGCAGATGGAATGACATTCAGAGATTTCTCCCTCAAATAGAAATACCTGGAACTCAGGCCTGCTTTCTGTGAAGTCAGTTTCAGGAACGGAATGCAAATTACTACCTCCCTGCTCTTTGCTGTTTACTACCAGGAGGGAAAAATTTGTTCCTTTACATTACCTGTGCCTGCAGTAGTGAAAGTCCCACTATGACAAAACAATCCCTTTGTAAAATGGGCCGTGGTGCACTGCTATGTGTGTGTAGACCATTAGAGACTGAAGACAGCAGTGCCAAATGCCTTTTCAAAGCCCAAATGCTTGGATTATGACTTCATGAAACATGTCGCTCTTACCTGTGCAGCTCCTTTCAAGTGAATGGGAGAATCTGCGCAATCAAGAGATTTCCCTTCCAAAGAAGGAATTGGAAATCAGAACATATTGCTATAAATGACAGTTTTAGAAATATAGTGAAAGTGTACCTCCAATCTGTACCTCTTCTCCCCAGAGTTGCAACCATTGCCCATGTTCCCTCTACCAGTGGGAGTACAAGGGCACTTAGGAAAATACGGCTGTCATTGTACAGACAAGCACTGGAGAATCACACCTAATATTCTGTTGAGAATATGCTGAAATGAGATATGCACACTGCCTGTTTCAGAAAGTGTCAGGTCCAGCAGTGACTCTTTCTACCTGGACATCTCTGTTTGCCCAGCTGCTCTATTTAGGTGATGGGGACTTACTTGGTATTAGTTGATTTCTCCATGAAACACAGAGTTTGCACTCAGACTGTGTTACTTGAACAAAGTTTCAGAAATTGTGTGCTAATTTTCTTTTTTTTAAATTGAATTATTTATTGGTACAATTTATATACATCTCAAAATAACATATAACATTGGGAAATTTGTACCAGTATATGCCACAAGTTAATTCTCATTTTTACCCATATCCCTACACACTCCCCCCTCCTCCCCCCTTTATACATGCTCTTTTATTTTCTTTCTGTAACATATTTATTCCTTCCCCTCATCACATTCCCACACCAAGTTTCCTATAGAAATATTCCACTCTATAAAAGCTGTCCTACTTTCTAGAACTCATTTGCATCTACAGGTGTTCATGCCAAAGAGAAGATCCGGGAATTGTCTATCTGTG
>PVIC010048148.1:0-13619 GCA_004025085.1 Thryonomys swinderianus | reverse complement strand
TATATATATATATATATATATATTTATTTTTTTTTTTTTTTTTGAGACAGGGTCTCGCTTTGTAGTTCAGGCTGGCCCTGAGCTCACTATGGAGCCCAGGCAAGCCGCCACGAACTCAGCAATCCTCCTGTCTCTGCCTCCCGAGTGCAGGGATGACAGGCGTGAGCCACCATGTCCGGCATTGTGGTATGTGGTGTTGATTGTTGGTGGGCGTGAGTCTCCACACCCAGCATTACATGTGGTTACCGGGGATCGAACTCAGGTCCTTGCACTTGCAAGGCCGGCGCTGGAAATACTGAGCTAACCCTCCAGCCCAAAGGTATATTTTTAAGATTACCACAGTGTACAGGTTTAGGTTTCACGTGATAAATCCACTCAGCATTCCCGTGTCACTGAGGCTTTGAATTCCCTCAGGACAGTAAATCAAACACTACCCCTCACTCACAGTGGGCTCTCATTTGACTCATACTTCTGCCAGCCAGCCAGAAAACTATTCCCATCTTTTTTATTCCATGAACTGCAACATTAAATTCAAAATCCTTGCTTAACTGGGCTATACTGACAAAACTGGCCTGATCCAGTGTGTTTTTGGCACCATGATCCCACACCCTTAAGATCCATTCCCACATTTCCTATCAGGGCTCTGCATGTAAGTTAGAAAACACAAGTTCTTTGGGAGAATAGCGGACCTCCTATGAGTCACAGTTTTAGGGGCATTGCCTTTAGGGGCCTTCTGTGAGTTGAATGTAGTTATAGGCCTAACGGTAAAAGTGGGCAGTGAGGAGGTGCCTGGGGAGTGTCAGCATTGTCACGCTCGGTCCACACAGGGTTAGTTTGGTCAACACCACAGAGGGTGGAGGCGGAAAGGCCTCTGACATTGTGGGTGGGAAATCTTTTCCCCTGACAAAATACTCTCATGAGAGTCTATGCTAGGAGCTCAACATCCTCAGCCTTGTCAAGATCTTCTCACAGATCTTCATATCGATTTATGAGATCCTGTTCTTTTTGGATCAGAGCTCACTTTCACTTGAAATACTCTTTGAGCCTGAGCATTACACCTGTGCTGTATTTCAGCTGATTGAATTTTGAGGGCTTGTATTTGGGTTTCTACAATCTCAGCCCTGTGGGTAAAGGAGAGAAAATTCTCCTTCAGAACACACTTAGAAACTTTTGGATTTTGTTTGATTGTCTGGAGAAGGGAATTTGAATCTTCTAACCTCAAAAGCTCTGAGCATCTGAAGTTACCCACTGCACACTGGGGTTTGTTTAATCATTAGATCACTTTTATTCCGTTATATCACGAGCCAAATAAATACGGGTGGGGAGATGCTACAGGCCTTGCACCCAGGGCATCGGAGGTGGAGAATTATAGCTCTGCAGCCCCACAGAGAATACGGCCTCCATAAAACTACACTGCACTGCACTACGCCACACCCCTCCACTACATTGTACTACGCCGCATTCTACCACAGCACCCATACATCAGAGAGAGAAACAGAGAGATAGAAGACAAGACAGACAGGGACGTAGACAGTCAGATAGAGTGGCAGGAGAAAAAAATCAAAGCAACAGAGCCTGCAGAATTTGTGGTAGAGAAAGTACTTCTGGTGAACTCGAATGGGAAGTGGAAGAAATTGACAGATGTGATACTTGGGAACTTGAAGAAAATTTAGACTGTTTAGAGTGAGTTGAAAGGTTTCTTAGTTCCCAAACAGCTGCTGAAAAACAAAAAAAGGTGGTACAAAAAACCCCTTCATCGGGTGGTGAATCTGATGATAGCAAATCAAAGGCTGAAAGGAATGTTGCCGACAAAACAGGGAACCTCGCCCGAGGTCTTGATCCATGCACAAATAACTGGTGTCACAGACAGCAGTGGAGGCTTGGCATTTCTGAGAGGGGTTGGCAGAAGGGACCAACAAAAAAGACTAGCTTGGCAGTCTTTTCTGGAAGACGAAGGTCAGTAATTACTTGCATATACATGTATATTGCAATATATCACATACGTATCATATGTGATATGTCACCTCAGTATTTAAACATTTTTCTTAATGTAAAAGATACATTCTAATAGAAATCAAATCTGAAATATATATTTCGACGCATGATTGGGGGAGTTTCTGTGGCTTGATTTCTGCAGTAGCACTGGAGGGTCTGAATAAATAAATGAAAGCTTTCTATGGTAAAGACAAAAGGAAAAGAAAATGAGAATGGTGGGAAGTGAAAAGTCGTAGCCCACAGGTAGAGTTCCAGTCCACGTCTGCACCTCCCACCCAGATCTCAGATAAATCATTTGCTGTCTTTGTGCCTCAGTTTCTATCGACGTGAATTAGAGGGGAGAAATCGGGTTGCTTTGTGAAGTCTGCATCAGCTCTCAAAATTCCTGTGTCAGAAGAAGTGAGCCAAAGAATTTTATACTTGATTTCCCTGTGATTTAGTGTAAAGTACCAGAAAATTAAGGTTGACATTACTTATCATGATTTACCCTCTCCCGCAATGCAGGAAAGGTTATCACTGCTCTGATGCAATGGGAGGTGACATTTTCCTGTGGAACAGCAGCATGATCACAGTAAAGAGAAGAAGCAAACAGGAGTATCCTGGCCGTCTGTGGTCTTGATTGCTCAGTGGTGGCTTATGAAGGTTAAGAGCCATCAAATGCATTGCTCTCTGAGTCAAAGGTTAAAAAATTATGCCAGAGACAGTGTTCATTTCAATAATTCAGTGCAGGGAGGAAAACGGTCAAGACAGAATGCTAGATGAGTAGTTCATATGCTATAATTATTCACACCAATAAGGACCTCAGAAATGAAACTGTTTTTCTTTACTTTTTATGATCTTCAGAATATTTTCGTTGATATCAGTGTAAGTCTTGATTTGTCTTTGTGGCCCTCACATATATTGAATATGGACTGAGTGGGAAGAAATGGTAGTGAACAGATTTCAGAACAATATGGTTTTTGTCCCTTTTCTATATCTTCTTAGGGGAGAATCTGGCGAGGACTAGACAGGGCGTTTGCTTGTCTGTCCCCATTCCCATGGCCTGGCTGCCCCAAGGTGTGGTTCTGAAAACCAGCGTTTAGTCCCAAGTCAGGGAATTAACTTGAGAAGTTCAAAGAGAATATGTTGTATTACATTTATTTATTTTTTATTACAAGGACAACTGGAAAGAAAGTTCTGAAAACCATGGAATTTAAAGCGAACAGAGTTATGGGTTTACTTTGAATTTGTGGCGACTCAAAATAGCTCCTGTTGCTGTCAGAGTAATCTGTCCTAGTATTTAGGTTTTTTTTTCTGCCCACAAGTAGGAACTAAGTTTTGAGATCAAATACAGCAGGAGTTTTTCTGTCCCAAAATAAACCTGGGCAGTTGTATTACCCCCAGGCTGCCTGGGAGTGTTTTCTTAGATACCTCTCCTTGTGGCTGCCCAATCTGTTGGGTATGACGCTTGTTTTAGTTACAGAAACTTCTAAACACTCACCTGTTCCTTCTCTGCCTTGTCAACAGCCTGTCATTCCAGGATGAATTGTGCAGACTGGATATATATCTTTCTTATTTTTAAAAATTTGTAGTAAAATTAAAATGTTCATTGCAAAGTGTTAAAAACAACAGAATTATTTTACATTTTGACTTTTAATAATAAGACCAACGTCATAGCAATTACTGGATTGGACAAATGTAAATATCCACATTTTATTTTTCCTTGTAATTATAGATTCGAGGGAGACAGATCTTTTGTAAAAGAGGACCAAGAGATGGAGAGAGATGGGAGGGAAGGAGAAAATGAGTTTGAGGTCATTCAAAGCTATATAGTGAGTTCAAAGCCATCCTGGAATACATAGTAAGATCCTGTCTCAAAAAACAAACAGACAAGTCCAGATGAATTAAAAATTCCATTTCTTAGATTGTGATAGGATCCTACTGTCTTCAGAAGACCTGGAGTGAAGTTTGCTTTACAAATGGTTGGTCATTGTTTTATCATTTTCATTAACATGTCTGCAGTGATGTGCAGGGCTTAGTGCACCCTGCCAAATGTCACTCAAAACGTCTGCCTTTTGTATACAAGAATATGAAGCAAGAATGAAGCTGAAGATCTGAGATCAGTGACTTTTTAAAAAGTCACAGATAGTCTGACTGGAGTCAATAGTATACCTGATAATCAATGTATTATCGAGACCAGAGCAGCAGTATTTATGCTATCTTTAACTTCAGGACTATTTGAGAGGATTTGAATTTTCCTTTTCATAGTGCAGCTACTAGTGAAGGAAATTTGTAAGACAGCAAAGATATTGTGACTTTTTTTTGTTTAACAAAAAAATGTTTACTATGACCCATTCATCACTCTCAGCAACACGAAGTAAATTATGGAAGGCAGCTATGCTCACCACTATACCACTAACGCTGCACACAAAGTAAATTATGAAAGGAGTATATGTTGTATGAATTACATCGGTGTTGTGAGGCAGAGCAGCATGGGTCAACCCAAATGCAGACAGAAAGCAACACTAGACAGGAAATAAAAAGTCCAAGGACAGAGCTGGGGATTTAGCTCAAGTGGTACCGTGCCAACCTTGGTTGCACAAGGGCCTGAGTTCAGTCCCTAGTACCACACACACACACACACACACACACACACACACACACACACACACACACACACGTCCAGGGACAAATTACTGCAAAAAGTTAGGATCTTGCCATCATTTGGATATGAAGTGTGCCCGCAGGCCCATGTGCTATGAGTTTGGCAGCTGCCCTGTGGCACTGTTGGGAGGTGGATATCTTTAGGAGGTTAAAAGAAGAAAGTTAGATCATTGTGGACAAGCCCTTTGGTAGGATATTGGGACTTCTGTCCCTTTTTGTCTCTTTTGTTTCTGGTTCCCGAACTGCATGAGATGAGCAGCTTGTCCCATTTATGTTCTGATTATGATGCACTAGTTACAACAGGCCCGAAAATCAATGGAGGCATTTGACCATGGACTAACAGCTCCATAAGTAAATAATAAACTTTTCCTCTTTTTAAGCCAAAATAAACTTTTCCTTCTTTTAAACTGGTTTTCTCTGGTGTTTTGTCTCAGTGATGACATAGGTACTTTCCCCTTGTACATATCATCAAGATACTACCAATCCGTTGGTTGAGTCATCGATCCCAGGAGAGGGTGAAACTTAGCCATCAAGAGCTGTGGTGCGGTAGCGGTGGCTGGAAAATGGAGAGCTGAAGTGAACTGATCCTGAAAAAAACCAGACGCCTTTGTGGTAGAAGGCAGGGAAAGTGGTGTGACTGGGAAAGGCCAGGGGCTGATCTCAGAGCCAGGGTAGTTTATGCCCTGAAATCCTTACTTGAAAGGACTAATAAAAGCACACCAACTTACAGATGAGTCGAGTGAGTTTCAGACTAAATGTTTCCATTATCTCTGAATTTCTTTTCATGATTATTCCCTTGTTGTTCTCTTTGTGTGTGTGCTATGTGATATTTTCTATTTTCCCGTGTAGCTGAGGTTTTGTTCATAAAATCTTTCTGTATGCCACTGTGCCTAACCTTTCTCTCAGCAGGGTTAGTGTTTCTGCTTCAATATTTAGATTTGTAATCCACTTCAATTTCAATTGAGTACATGGTGAAAGATATGGGTCTAGTTTTAACCTTTGGCATGTTGAAATCCAGTTTTTCCATGACTGTTTTTTAAGGAGGCTGTCTTACCGCCATTGAGGGTGCTTGGCTCCTTTGTAAAAGATAAGGCATTTTAATATGTCTGTAGTTGTTTCTACATCTTCTAGTCTATTCCATTGATGCTCAGATCTATTTCTTTGCAGTACCATGTTGTGTTTATCACAGTAGCTTTGTAGTACAGTTTCAAGTTGGTGGTTATGACACCCCCTGCCATGTCTTGTTAGCTAGAATTGCTTTTGCTGTTCTAGGTCTCTTCTGATTCCAGACAAATTTTTCTTATTTAAAAATTGATTATAGTGGTACATTTTATATATACATTATGATCAAATTCAACATTGAAAGTTTGTACCAGTCTATGATATATCTTGATTCTTGTTTATTTTATCTTATTTTCTCTTGTTCTGTGAAATATACTGTTGAGATTTCAACTGTGATTGTATTAAATCTATATAATGGTTTTGTCATTTTGACAATATTGGTTCTTTTTAGCCAGGAACAAGGGATGTCTTTCCATTTTCTGATTTCCACTATAAACTCCTTTTTCAGAGTACTGTAATATTCAGAATAGAGATCTTTCACCTTCTTTGTTAGATTGATCACTAGATATTTCATTTTTTGATGATATTGTAAAAGGAATTATTTTCCAAATTTCTCTCTGAGAGTCTTTCATTTATGTATATGAAGGCTACTGAATTTCGAGTGTCGCCCTTATATTCAGCTACTCTACTGAATCTGATTAAATTTTTTGGCTGAGATTTTGGGATTTTCTATGTAGGGTATCATGTCACTGGCAAATAACTTCTCCCTTTCCTATCTCTATTCCTTTTATTTCTTTCTCTTATCTAATTGGTGTGGCTAATGGTTTCAGAACTATATTAAACAGGAGGAGTGATAGTGTACATCCTTATTTTGTTTATGATTTTATCATGAAAGGTTGTAGTTTTAGTATGACTGTAGCTAATGTTTTTTTCATAAATAGTTTTAACCAGGTTGAGATAGAGACCTGCTATTCTAATTTTTTTGTCCAGTTTTTATCATGAATTAATGTTGAATTTTGTGGAACAACTTTTCTGCATCTATTGAGATGACCGTATGGTTTTTGCTCTTGAGTCTATTAATACAGTGTACTACATTTACTGATTTACATGTGTTGAACCATGTCCTTGAGATGAATCCAACTTGGTCAGGGTGTATGATCTTCTTGATGATCCTGTGTATTCTGTTTGCCAGTATCATATTCAAGATTTTTGTTTCTATATTCATTAGGGAGATGGGCATGTAGTTCTCTTTCTTGGTTGGGTATTTCTCTGCTTTTGGAATCAAGGTAATAGTTGCTTTTAGGAATGAATTTGGGAGTATTGCATCCCTGTCAATTTCATTAAAGAGCTTGAGAAACAGTGGCATTAGCTCTTCCCTAAATTTCTTGTAGAATTCAGCAGTGAAGTCATTAGGATCAGGATTTTTATTTGTTGGAAGGTTTTAAATTACATTGTAAATTTCACTGATTGATATTGGGGTGTTTAGAATTTTTATACCTTTTTTGTTCAACTTTGGAAGTTGATATGTGTCTAGGAATCTGTTTATTCTATGGTTTCCATCTTTTAAAAATATTTATTGGTAAATAAATAAACATCAGGATTAAGCTCAATATTGAGAACTTCTATCAGTATATGACATAACTTAATTCTCATTTTCCCCTTCCCCTACTCACCTTATAACCTCCCACCCCTATATGCACAAGCTTTGTTTCCTTTTTTTAACCATTAATTTTTTTCTTTCCCCTCATTACTTACCCCTAAGCCCCAATTCCCTTTGAATATTTACTATTTCATTAGATCTATCATGCATTCTAGAACTCATTTACAACTTCAGTTTCTCATACCAGAGAAAATATATGATATATACACATCTGTGACCTATTTTTTCACTTATGAGTATGTCCATTTAAATATAAATCACTCAATATCATCATTTTTATGGTACAGTAATACTCAATTTTATAAAAAAAAACCCCATATCTTTATCCAGTCTAGAATTGATGGGTTGTTTCCAAGATTTAGCTATCATGAACTGAGCTGTGATAAACATGGTGTACCTTTGTCACTGTGATATGAATCTTATACTTCTTTTGTGTATATCCCCAGCAGGGGAATAGCAGGTTCAAATGATTGTCATCTTAGATTTTTGAGTTCCTAGCAGTGCCCCGGTCAAAGGAAGGCAAGTAAAACATATTTATTAAACTGAAATGGATCAAGTGCTCCCGGAGTCCCCCAGGAGGGAAATGTACAAAGGATTAGTACTTGGAACGGGGCCCTGGTTGAAATTTGGCCGTGATTGTGTAGGTCACATCCTAGACACATGGATATGCACACACTAGCATATGAACACTAGGCTGTTGGATGACTAAGAAAATATTATCAGCATTGTTTTTCTTTGAAAAAGGTCTCACTCTGTCAGATTTCATGCTTTCCCTCAGAGACACCAGGGTGGTTATGCACAGGACTGAACGCTGCCTGCTGTTTACTGTCGTGGGAGCTGCTGCCCTTGTCTATTTCAGGGGCGTCCAGAGACAATGGTTCTTCACCTTTCGTACTTTCCTTGGAGCAACTTGCTCAGGACACCTGAGGGCAGTGTCTTCAATGGGGGTCTCCTCAGTGTCTTGTAGTATAATTGTTCTCAATCACAGAGGGGCCCTGAAGATGCCCTCTGGGAAGCCTAAGAAGTAAAACCAGATCCTTGTCTACAATGGGTTTGCAGTCCATTTATAGAGACAAACATGTGGCCAGTTAGAGAAATTATTTGCCATGCCCTAAACCAAAGTAAAAATGGGTCAGAGATGTAAATTTCAAAACAGAAATACTAAACCTGCTGGAAAACAGGTTAGGGAGAACTCTGGAAGACAGTGGCATAGGGAAAGGCTTTAAGGAAAAACCCGTCAGTCACATGTGAACTAGCACAGAAAATCAACAAGTGGGATCTCATCTTATTACAAAGCATCTGCCAGCAAGAGAAATCATCAGCAAAGTGAAGAGACAACCCTCAATGTGGGAAAAATTTTTTACCAGTTGTTCCTCAGACAGGAGTCTACTGTCTAGAGTATGCCAAAAACTTAAAAAAAATTATATTTAAAGACCCAATCCAAAAATGGGCATCTACGTGAACAGACATTTCTCAGATGAAGAAATAGAAACAGCAAATAAACATATGATAAAATGTTCAGCATCACTGGTCATCTGAGAGATGCAAATGAAAACAATCCTGAGATTCTTCACTCCAGAAAGAATGGCTGTTATCAAGAAATCAACCAACCAACAAGTGCTGGCCAGGGTGTGGGGGAGAAAGGAACCCTTGTCCATTATTGGTGGGAATGTACTGTGGGAATCAGTATGGAGATTCCTCAAAAAACTAGGTTTAAAGGTCCCATTTGACCCCACTATTCCTTTGCTTTTTTTTTCTTCCAAAGAAGCAAAACATCATATCACAGTGACATATATGTACCCAACTTTATAATGGTACAGCTTAGCTAAATCTTAGAAACAGCCCAAATTCTCATCAATTTATAAGTGCATAAAGATGTGTTTTTAAAAAATGAAATGGAATACTACTCAGCCATACAGAATGATAAACTAGGGGCATTTATAACTAAATGGATAGACACTGAAGCTATGCTCTTATGTTAAATAGGACACACATGTGTCAAAACAATTTATTCTCAGGTGTGAGAAATTGGAATGGTGAGGGTCAAAATGTAAAATAGGTGATATAAAATAGAAAAGGTCCAAAGGGGAAGGAGAAGGGGGAAACCCAGGGTTTAAGGAAAAGTAAAGAAGATTACTAAAAGAGAAGAAAAAAATGAAAATAAAGTTTTTGTAAATAGGAAGGAGTGGGGGTTGAAGGGATGGTAGGGGAATGAGGAAAGAATAAGAACCAAGATGTACGGGCACAAAATACCAATGGTGAACATCATCATAATGTACACCTAAAATGTGCTGATAAATTTAAAAATTTTTTAAAAACCTCAGAAAGTGCAGTGCCATGGCATGGTAGGGAGGAAGGCAGACAGGTGGTGCAGAATTCTAGCTCACTACTCAGAGTGGTCTTGGACAATAAGGAACACAAACCAGAACAAGTCAACGTATTGCTTTCTTCCTCTGAATAATTTTGCTCCAAAGTGTCTATGGACTTACACTGTATGGGTAGCCAGCTTATATTTGGGCATCAGCTTCTAACTGCAAGCTCATGATGGTAAGCAGTTTGCTGACAGTCTGTTTCAGTAACATCGTTCTAGACAACTCCGGAAGGTAAACGGAGGGCCCAAATGAAATTCGGTTAGCAACATGGCCATGAAGATTAGTTTTATCTGTCACTCTGAGTGGGCAAAGGGATGGAAAAATTCTTGGTGAAACAGCATGTCTCAGAAGATTTTTTTTTCTGGAAGAGACCAGCACTTTCATCTTTAAAAGTGAAATAAATAGGACACAAATGTGTAAAAATCGTATCATTTCTCTGTTATGAGAAACTGAAGGTGTAAATGAGTTGTAGAATGTGTGATAGGTATTGTGAGATAGGAAGAAAATGTTCAAAGGGAAAAGAGGGGAGGTAGGGATAATAAAGAAGGGAAAGAAAAAAATTTGATAGTTAAAATAAAGGAAAGAAAACTTATGTATATTGGGGGAGGAGTTGCAGAGAGGACAGGGGAATGCAAAAAAGTGGATCGAGGTGTGTCCTGTACTGGTACAAATTCTCAATGTTGAATATGATCACCATGCATATATAAAATGTACTAATAAAATCAATGAAAAGATTAGTAGGCAGGATTATGAAGAGCTGTTGTCTCCAATGTGGACCATCATTTAATCCTCTGAGGCCCAAATAGAACAACAATCTCACACAGCTCCAATTCTGTCCCCTCTTTGGGTCTCTTTCTCAGACTGAGTTATAACACAGGCTTTCTTAGCTCTCCGGTTTGCAGATGGCAGATCATAGGTCTTCTGGGCCCCATAATCAAGCGAGCCAACTCCCTAGGTAAATCTCTCATCTATGGTTGTCCTTTTAGTTCTGTTTCTCTGAAGAGCCTTGACTAATACAACAACCTTTGCCATTAGCCAGATGTGGATTTGTAAGCATGGGGAAGTTATTTAACCTCAGAACCTCAGTTTTGTACTCTACAAATAAGGTCCTAATGCTATTTTGTAAGTTTCTGGTGAGACTCATCCAGTAAAATGTTCATGAGCACAGTATAGCTGGCCGAGAACACTTGTTCAGTGTGTGTGTGTGTGTGTGTGTGTGTGTGTGTGTGTCCCTGGGTTGGTATTATGTCCATTTCTCCTTGAGAGTAGAGTTTGAGCTCAGCTCGAAGAGCAGATGTTGTCTTCTTGTGCCAGCTCTCACACTGCCCGCTGCAGTAGGCCTGGATGGGCACAGCTGGCCAGGTGTGACTACATCAGTTCTCTTGCATCTTTTGCCTGGGCCTGCTTTCTGTGGAGAGGCTAAAACAGCTGCAAGCTCGGAATTTCTCAGACACCCGGGCATGTCAGTTTCCTAATAAGATTTTCTGTAATTCATAATCATTCTAAGGTTTAGGGGTATGGAAAAATCAGCTTAAGTCCTCTAAAAAGATATTTATTTTAGTAACAGAAATTTTAGTTCTGTTGTAACAATGTCCTTCAACAAAATAAGTTTAGCTTATTTCTTAAACAATTTATAATCCATAATTTAATAAAGTAAATATAAGACATAAAATAATTCTACCCACCCGTAATGTGTTTGATGTGAAATATTAGCAGTAACCAAAGCAGGCTCAAAAGTTCTTAGTTATCATTAAAGGTTCTTTGTATAAATTAACTGAAAAAATCTTTTTTGTGTTTGCTTTTAGAGAATGGGAAGGAAAAGAAAAGAAAAAAGGCAGTAGCATTTCTTGAGTGCCTACTCTCTGCTAGAAAATTTATATATGTCATTTTATTTCATTTTCATTACCACTCTGAGCTCAGTGGAGCCATTTAGTTAAAAATAAATTTTCGAAGTGGGGTATAGTGGTAAGTAACAAGGGGAAGAAAAAATACGATGATAGAAAAGGGGAAACAAAACTTATGTATATAGGGGCAGGGGCATATAGGGGGTAGGGGAATGGGAAAAATGAGAAATTATGTCATATATTGATACAAATTCTCAATATTGTGTGTGATTATGATGAGTATATATAATGTACCAATAAAGATTCAAATTTTAAAAAAGTTAAAAGAAGACTGAGAATTACTAAGTTTATATAACAAAGGGAACAAAAAGCATGTGAAGATGGCATTGTCTTTGTTTAAACCAGGGATGCCCATGTGTCCCTGGCTGAGTGAAGAAACAAATGAACTTCCTAAAAGTCCTTCCGAAGTCATTCACGGGACAGTGAGACCCTGTGTTAAGTGAGACACCAAAGGATATGATGCAAGAATTAAGAAATATATGAACTTGTTTCAGGATTTGGTAAGGAAGCCCTGAATTTTCACCTCCGTTACCAGGAAATAATTACCTGGTTCCTCTGTTCATTTTCACACCTGTTTATAGACATAGTCATTACATAAAGTGGTTATTTTAGTGCTGTTATTGGTAAAATGGTAACATTGCTCTCTCAAATCTGCAAACTGCATTAGGATTATTGTATACACATACCTTCCATAGCAATATAAGCTTATCCATATGATGGGACATATCCATCTCCTGCGTAAACTGTGATGTCTTCCAGGTCAGGTCATGTTTTGTTTGTAGTGGCTGGACACAGTATGGACCGATATTTGATAGGTGTTAAGTGTTTGTTGACTATTTTAAGGTTGTACTGAAGTAAACTATTAAAGAAACAAATAGTTCCTCTTAATATAAATCTAAATCAAATACTAGGGATGGATCTGCTACAGATGGGAAGAAGACCAAGAGATGAGGGAGGTAAAAAGAATTAAGATGGGTCAGGTACCTGTACCAATTCCCCAGTGACTGCATTACATGCCACAGTTAGCTACTAATAATAAGAAAACAAAACAAAGACAATTAAACCTTGTTTATTTGTTGCCAACAACCTGAAATCTTTTTGTAGTCTTTGACAACTTTTCTGATGCTACAGTTAGGTAAATGTTGGCAAGTAGATTCTTAGAAACATATTTCTCCCTTTTGGGTCATGTGTGTGTGTGTGTGTGTGTGTGTGTGTGTGTGATTACACCAGAGTTCTTAGCTATATCGACAGCCCTTGTATTCTTTAGTTCTGAGAGTCTCTCTAACCTGCCCAGGCTAGCCTGACACTTGCAATCCTCCTGCTTTAGACTTTCAAGTAGCAGGGATCACAGGTGATTATAGCTACGTGTGGCTTCTCCTTGTGTTTAAAAAGGGATTTGACTTCAACATAATTTTTAACTTCAGTTTGAGAGGCAGCCAAAAGTTACTGTCAGCATTAAAAAGAAAGTCCTCATTTGAACCTCTCTGAGTAATTCTCATACTTAAACCTTTCGGATTATGTGTTTATGTAAAGCTGCTGAGTATGCTTTATACTTTCAATGTACTAAGCTATATTTTATGTAATAGATACAAATACATTTTGTTTTTATGTTGAAGCATGTTATCTGTAAAGAAAACTAGCATACTGCTATCTGGATAATCCTTGTTGACTGAGTCGAGTCTTAGCTTTCTGTTAGTATGAAAAAAATGACCCGAGGGAATTAGCTTTCAACAAAGAAAGGATTTTTTAACTCTCTATTTCAGAAGTCCAGGCTGTGCTAGTTGATGTGTTAAAGCACCAAGTTGCTCACCTCATGGTGGTGCAGAAGCAGAGAGAGGCCCAAAGAATGACTCGGGCCGCCAATGACCCCTGCGAGGTCTGGGGGTCTAAGACCTTCCGCCAGCCCTACCCCAACGGCCCTGCCAGCTTTCAGGACCACCAGGGGAAGGAGGCAAAGTCTTTAACACGTGGGCAATCGGGGAG
>PVIC010048146.1:12500-13623 GCA_004025085.1 Thryonomys swinderianus | reverse complement strand
TTCCTCAGAAAACTAGGATTAGAGGTCCCATTTGACTCTGATAGGAATATACCCAAAGGAATTAAAAGAATCATATTATAAAGATAGATGTACACCCATGTTCATAGCAACTCAGTTTGTGATAGCCCAATCTTGGAAACAACCCAGATGCCCATCAACTGGAGACTGGATAAACAAGATGTTATTTGTTTTTTTTTTTTTAATAAAATGGAGGATTTTTCTGCTGTAAAGAATGACAAGTTTCATTCATTTATGTGCACATGGATACACCTTAAGGACACACTAATAAATGAAATAAATAAATCCCAGATATGTAAATACTGTATCTTTTTTCTGGTATGAGGGCCTGTAGATGTAAATGAGTTCTAGAATGTATGAAAGATTTTGTAAAATAGGAAATATTCAAAGGGAATGTGGTGGGGGAACATAAGGAAAGAATAGATATGATTTGGAAAGAAAAAGAAATAGCACATATATAAGGGGTGGGGATTTGTGTGGGTAGGGATATGGGTAAAGATGAGAATTAACTTCTGTCATATACTGGTAGAAACTCTCCAATGTTGAGTGTGATTGTGAACTGTATATAAAATGTACCAATAAATAATTTAATAAAAAAGAATCTATAAAGTCTATTTGGCATTGCTGAATAGTCAAAGTTCAGTATCTCCTCTAAGACTCAAAGTACACTCTTAGCTGTGAACACCTGTAAAAAATGACATGTTATAATTCCACCAATAGCAAAAGGTTAATATCTGCATTGCAAAGGGAGAAAGAGGGGGCAGACAGAAACCCCACAGATCAAACATTGAATTCTATACCTGAATGATCAGGGCAGATTATAATGAAGTGCCAGTTTGAAAAGGCTTACTAGAAATTGCTCCCAATTCCTTGCTGGATGAAGCTACTATGGGTTCTCCCACAGGCCAGCTCTACTCCTGCCCTGTGGCTTTCCTCAGCAGATGTACTTTCCTGGTGTCTTCAACTTTCCGGGGTCTTCTATGCACTTTCAGCTTCATGATCAAAGCTTCATCCACTCCACTCTCATAGGCTCCTCTTAGTGACCATGTCCCTTTCACACATTTTTGCCTGGCATCCTATGACCTCTGAAATGTGAAAGTCTCTA
>PVIC010048146.1:0-7500 GCA_004025085.1 Thryonomys swinderianus | reverse complement strand
ATGGTCTTAGAAATCACCTAAGGAAACAGGTTTTTGAACTAATATTTAATTTTTCTGTCACATATCCACTTTGTTAGCAACAACTTCACACTCCTCAGTAGCACTGTTCCCTTATTCATGGTCTATTTTCTATTTGTACCTGCTATTTAGGGTCTGGAGTTCAGTGAACTCTTGCCTGTCCAAAGCCAAGATTTCCATATGGCCCCTCATGTCTCCAAGCTACCCCAAGCTCACTAGTTCTTTCTGAGTAGAAGAACATAAATTGTTGTCTGTTTCTTGCTCTCAAAGAATCCTGGGTGACTTCTGCCCATGAAACGCAAGTCCAGGACACTAAGTAGCCCTGTCACTCTTTCACTTCCTAGTGTTTTAGGGCAAATAAGTGATCAAAAAAATTTTTTTAGCCGGGCGTGGTGGCTCACGCCTGTAATCCCAGCACTCAGGAGGTGGATTGCTGAGTTCGAGGCTTGCCTGGGCTACATAGTGAGCTCAGAGCCAGCCTGAACTACAAAGCGAGACCTTGTCTCAAAAAAAAACAAAAAAAATTAAGTGTATTTGAGGAGTAAATCCTAGAGAAAATAAGTGACATATCACTTATATTGTTGGAATGCCTGTTAAGAGGTTAATCTTTTCTTTTCTTTTTCTTTTTCTTCTTTTTTTTGAGATAGGGTCTCGCTTTGTAGTTCAGGCTGTCTCTGAGCTCACTATGTAGCCCAGGCAAGCCTCAAACTCAGTAATCCTCCTGTCTCTGCCTCCCGAGTGCTGGGATGACAGGCGTGAGCCACCATGCCCGGCACTGTGGTATGTGGTATTGATTGCTGGTGGGCGTGAGCCACCATGCCCAGCATTGTATGTGGTTACCAGATCGAACTCAGGACCTTGTGCTTGGAGGCAGGCGCTGGAACCACTGAGCTAGATCTCCGGCCCCTAAGAGATTCATCTTTTTACTTCTTCCATTATTCCTTCCCAATTCACAGCTTTTTCAGAACTATGAACACACTCCTCTGGGTTTCCTGTAGGCGTAGGTACTTTCAATGCTCTCTCGACTCATGTGTCTTTTCTGTAATAATATGGTGAATTTTCACTTCCTTCATAGCTTTGGTGTTTTATCTGAGCATGAAAGTATTTTAGGAAGACAGTTGCCTTTCTAATTTATTATTTACTTAGGCTCATAGGCATAATTCTTAAAACAAATGGAACTTCGTAATAAAAATCAAATATTGCCGGGTGTGGTGGCTCACACTTGTAATCACAGCACTTGGGAGGTAGAGGCAGGAGGACTGCTGAGGTCGAGGCTGCCTGGGCTATGTAGTGAGCTCAGGGCCAGTCTGGACTACAAATAGCAAGACCCTGTCTCAAAAAAAAAAATCAAATATTTATTGTGACCAATTATTTTTTCTCTCATACTTGTCCAATACATAGTATTGGGCACTGTTTGGAAATAACAATTTATAATATCAATAAAATATAAATAAGTACATAGCTTAAAAGATTATTTTTCAAAATACAAAGTGAAACTTTTAAATATATCCTACAAGACTGCCAATTGTTCAGCTCTCTGATTTCTCCTTTAAAAAAAAAATTAACCTAAGATGTTGTCTGTTCTGACCAGAGAGTCTTAATTCCATACCCATTTCACTGAAGACCTTCCACATGTCCCAAAATCACAAAATGAGATGAGGTCCTTACTCACACTCTTGCATACATTGCTTGGTCTAAGTCCAATGTCAATCCCTGGATCTTCTATACACATTCATTATGACTCACAAAACTATTAACTCCTTCATATACTTTAATATATGTATGGCTCCTTACTTTGTGTCTTACAAAGACACAAAGGCACTTTTCTCCAAGAAAACTGGTGCATTTTAGAATCAATATATGTTTGATAAATAAAAATATAAGTGAACTGAAACAAAATAAAAAGCAATACAACTTAATTTCTAGGTCAGGTGTAGGTCTATTGTACCAACTGCATGGTATCCATAAAAAAAGGACCAAATAGATTATTGTATGGTCTCATTATAAGTCAAAATTATTTCCTTTAATTGAAACCATGGCTATAACAAATTGCATAAGACTGAAGATAATACTGACAACTACTCTGGCAGTTTAGGACACCTTTTTTATATCTGAGTATCTGTATCAATTTTTTTGGGGGGGGAGGGAGGATGTAATTCAGTGGTGCCAGCTCTTGCCTGGCAAATGCAAGGTCCTGAATTCAATCCTGAATCTAAGTTATCAGGAGGGGCTTGTTATTTCGGTCAAAAATACATAATTATTTCTAGTCTCCATTTTACTTTGTATATGGATGTATATGAACTTTAAACTCATCTAACATTGTGGTTTACACCCACTAACATCCAGTTACACATGCAATTCACATCAAATAAATAAACAAATCTCAACCCTTGAGCTTTTCCTCCTGCTTTGGTTGAATAAACTGAAATAAGCAGTTTTTAGCCCCAATTAGCCAGAGATAATCAGTACTGTGTAGACTTTGTCTGTCTTTGTTTGCTTGATAGTGTATCTTCATTCTCAAACCATGTTTTCCATTAGACTTAATTATGCCTCCCTGCTACTTTAAATAGAGGGTGTCCTCAAATAAGGATTGTGCCTATTAAATTTAATTACTTCCTTCTGTGGATCAAGTGCCTAAAATGCTGTGTTAAAAGGAAGTTTTTACTAAGAGAGGCTGTTCCTATACTGGAGCATACGTTTATGAAACAATTCCTAACTTTTTAGGATTGTGGAACTAACTGGCTTTGCATAATACTTACATGAATTCATTCTTTTCTTTTACTAAACACGTTATATGAAGTAAAATGACTCAAATAAGCATGATTTTTTTTCTGAACTTTCTAAATTTTTGTACATGGCCTATGAACATTTTTCTACTCAACTGGTGTTTCAACAGGGAGATGCCATATCTATTTTAGGCACATTGTGGCTAATGGCTACTGGTACATAGATCGTGAGGCTATCTCAGCTTTTACAAGAATTAATTAGCTTGTAAAGTCCCTAAGGGAGTCGTAATAGAAACTGAAAGGTGATGCAAAGAGGAAAAGCATGGCAGAGAGTTGTGACAGCTGTGCACCAAGATCTGTTATTGCACTTTTAACTCAGATAATTGAACTCTGGGGGATACTATTACCTGAATTTTCACTTTAGAATTGTCCCAATTTAATTGCATTTATCTTTAAATGCATTCATAAGCAACCTTAACACTGATTTTTTTGTCAGAAAATCTAACGCAATATTAGAAAAAAATGGAACACATAGATTCTTTATTTTCTATGAATAAGAGCACTTCTTTGATGAATATTTGTTTGAAATTCTCTCTAAGCCATATACTAACCAGGTAACTTTGGCAAATTCCTTCACTAAAATGAGGAGAATATTTCTAATTCACCAATTACCAAATTTACAATGTAGTCAAGATGAGGAAATAAAAATGGCATGAAATTTCCATACTATTAATTCAAGATATCATTCTTCATAAAACTATATAATTTCCAGACAGAAAATGAAACTGCAGAGATGCTGCCAAGCTGTTTTGTGCATAGATTAAAATGGTCACTCCATAAAAATGTTTATCTACCTGATTCTGAAGTGACTTGACTGATATTTTGAACCAACAGATGATATATTTTGGCATCCCTATCACTTTTAAAACAGCAATTATTTTTCCATTTCATTACTCCTCCTTATTATTGCTTTTCCATTTTATCACCATCTTTCAGGCAATAACATGAGCCAGAAAATTAATTATCAAAAATAGTGCAAAGGAAATCAAATTACCTGGGTCATTTTCCAAATACATACAATACTTTTATGTGATCTATAGAGTCAACTGAATAGGCTGTCGATACTGCTCATACAACCCCCATACCCATTTTGCAGGTACTCTTCTTACTACTCTTTAAATTTTCCTATATCATCATAGCTCTGGATTGCAAATTACTCAAAACACAAGTAAAACAATAAGCCAGTTAATCTGGGGTATGAGACTAGTCTCTGATCCTAAACAATTACAAAAGAAATTATTTTGTGTTCTGTAAGGAAGTATAGAAAAGCTTGTGTTCTTAAGAATAAAAAGCTATAATAACATATGGGTGTGAGGCAAAAAGTCACACATTGTGAAAGTTTTGTTAACTCTGCATTGATCTTGAAAGCAAGACAACCCCAGTTATTGCAAGTTGGTTTGTTTTGTTTTGTTTTGTTTTGTTTTTTGTTTTTTTGAGACAGGGTCTCACTTTGTAGTTCAGGCTGGCTCTGAGCTCACTATGTAGCCTAGGCAAGCCTTGAACTCAGCAATCCTCATGCCTCTGCCTCCCGAGTGCTGGGATTACAGGCGTGAGCCACCCCAGCACTGTGGTATGTGGTATTTATTGCTGGTGGGCGTGAGTCTTCATGTCCAGCATTGTATGTGGTTACTGGAGATTGAACTCAGGACCTTGAGCTTGCAAGGCAGGTGCCGGATCCGCTGAGCTAAGCCTCCAGCCCATGCAAGTTTTAAAATAATGAAAATAGTAATGTTACTAAGAGCAAGGACTAATATTATTTAGTGCTTTTGTACTAGGCACTTTGCCAAATACTTTAGGTACGTTTTCTAATTAAATTTCTTGAACAACCTTACCAATGAGGTAACATTTATTATTCTGACATTACAAACAAAGAAACTCTGACATAGAAAACTGAATATATTGATCACCTACCACATATCACAGAGCAGGATCTAAACTCAGGACCGTTTAGTAAAGATACTGGAGGAAAAAATGGTTCATGTCTGTGTCAGCTCTTGTTTTAGTCATGTGTGCTAATTTTCTTCTATCTGTCCTAAAGAAATTTGTGCTAGCTGATAGTCATAGAAATGAATGATAAGACTGAAAATATTATATATTTCCCTAATCACTGGCTCAGAGCTTGGCCAAGTCGGAGTCCAGTTTTGAGATTAACCCACAGATACTCAGAGATACCATGTGCTTTCCCAATCTCTTCACTCTATTTCCTTTCTTGTGCACAAGTTGTTTAAATTGACATGATCCCACTTGGAGATAATAGGCATTATTTCTTGTGCAACTGGGATTCTATTAAGGAAGTCATTTTCTATGCTCATGTTTTACCTATTTTATTTTCCAGCATATTCAGTAATTTCTATTTTTGTATCTATGTCTTTGATAGATATTGCCTTAATTTAGTGCAAGGTAAGAAATACGGGTCTACATTTATTCTTCTACATATAGGTAAGAACTTTACTGGGCATCATTTCTTAAAGATGTGACCTTTTCCAGGGTTTATTTTTAGCCTCTTTGTCAAATGTCAAACAACTAAAGATGCATGGGGTGGTTTCTGTCTTCTACTCCGTTCCCTTAGTCCACAGGTCTATTTTTTGCACCAGACATGCTGTCTCTATTACTATAACTTTGTACTACATTTTGAAATGCAATATTGTAACAGCTCCTGCTTTGCTCTTGTTGGCTAGGAGTTCCTTGAACCTTCTGCTTCTTTTGCTTCCATAAAATTTTTGAATTTTTTCTACTTATGTGAGGAATACTGATGGAATTTAGATAAGATTTGCATTAAAATGTTGAAAATATTAATGTTTGTCAAAGAATGGATATGTATTTCAATTTTCTAATGTCCTCTTCAATCTTCTACTTTAGAGTATTAGAGTGTTCATTATAGAAGTCTTTCACCTGCGAGAATGCAATCTTTTCCTCAGAATATCCCTTAGTGCTATATAGGAGAGCTATTTATTTTGGGGTGCACACCTTGTAAACTGTCACTTTACTTGAGCAATCTGTTATCTATTAGAGATAATAAAGATCTGATACACTGTTGTAGGTCTTCTTGTGAAAGATCAAATTATCTGAAAACATGTTTAAAATGTTCCTTTTCTACTTATATTTCTTTCTTTTTTTGGCCTTATCTCTGAGAAAATTAGTGTTCATACAAATGGCTTTTTATCAATTGGAAATTGAATCATTCTATACTTTTTTCATCAGGGCTTTAATTACGAATGCATGTTGCATTTTGTAAAAGACTTTCTGCATATCTTGAGAAAATTATATGATTTTAATTATTCAATCCATATGATATATTAATTACATTTATGAACACATGTTGTGCTATCCTTATGTCTCTTGGTTGAAGTCAATTTGTTTATGAGGTATGAGGTATGATCTTTTTTAACAATTTGTTTTATTCTGTTTTCATTTCTGTTTTGGTGAGAATTCTACCTGTGCCAATAAGAATATCAGTCTGTAGTTTTTCTTTTATGGATACTTCTTGTCTAGTTTGATATCAGGTTAACTTGGCTCCAAAGAGGAGGCCCGCAAGGCTCTTTCCCTTTCAGTCCCATGAAAGAATCTGAGAAATACTGGCATTAGTTGTCTCACATTCTGGTAAAATTCAAAGGTAAATACACTGGATATTAGAATTTTCTTAGTGGTGAACTTTTTACTACAGCCTCAATTTCATTGTCTGTTATTGATTTGTCTTGGTTACTTTCTTGTTGCAGAGGGAAAAATACCAGATATTCACAAATTAAAGAGGAAAAGTTTATGTGAGCTTGTGGTTTGTAGAGATTTCAGTCCACAGTCACTGAGTTCTAATGCAGGATATACTGGCAGAGGGGCATGGCAGAGGAAGCTTGCTCAGGGAGTAGCAACAGAAGCACCAAGCTACAGAAAGGGGGGAGTAAAGATATATAGGATTCCAGGTCACTCCTAGATTGACCCAGCTCTTCCATCCACCTCTTCCATCTGATAGTTCTTTTCACACTCTCAGGCTTTACCTCCCAATGTCATGCTCAGCTATAAACCCATCAGTATCATACACCCATGATCAAATGTCAAAAATTCATGATCCAATCACTTCCCAAAAGTACCACCTGAGTGGATAGAGCTTTCAGGAACATATAGATATAAGATAAAACATTTCACTCTGGTCCCTGAAATACTAATTTGCATAATTTATATAAAACAGATTTATCCCATTTCTAAAGTTGCAAAACCTTAAGACTTTTGTCATTATTTGAAAGTTCAAGTCCAAATTCTCCCCTGCGATTTACAGTAAACTCTTATATGCAAGCCCCTATAAGAATGAAAAGAATGTTACACATTCCCAACATACAGTGGCACAAGAAAAACATTTCCATTCCAAAGGTACAAACAGGGAAATAAAAATGAAGGGGATCAAAGCAATATAAAAATCCAGCAGAGTAAATATTAAATCCTACAAGTATCATATGCAGCACCCAGGGAAATCTGTGAAATTCAAAGATATGAACTTCAAAAGGCTTGGATGGTCCTGCCTCTAGGCACTGGTTGTAGACCTCATAGTCTAACTCTTGAGCTAGCTTTTTTCAATCCTTGCAGCTTTCCTGCAAGGAATTATCCAACCTTCTGGGGTCTTCAATGCACTTTTAATTTATCTCTCAATTCCACACACTGTCCTATCAGGGGTTCAATCCCTAGCCTCCAGGCCTTCTTCTGAAAT
>PVIC010048144.1:0-13625 GCA_004025085.1 Thryonomys swinderianus | reverse complement strand
CACATCTTCTTTATCCAGTCTCCAGTTGATGGGCATCTGGATTGTTTCAAAAAAATTTTTTTTTTTGAGACAGGGTCTTGCTTCTAGGGCTGGCCCTGAGCTCACTATGTAGCCCAGGTAAGCCTCGAACTCAGCAATCCTCCTGCCTCTGCCTCCCGAGTGCTGGGATTACAGGCGTGAGCCACCACGCCCAGCACTGTGGTGTGTGGTATTGATTGCTGGTGGGTGTGAGTCACCACGCCCAGCATTGTATGTGGTTACCAGGATCAAACTCAGGACCTTGTGCTTGTGAGGCAGGCGCTGGAACCACTAAGCTAAATCTCCAGCCCTGGATTGTTTCAAATTTTAAGACAAGGTTTTGCCAAAACTGAATTGTCCAGACTGGGCTTCAACTGGAGATCTTCTTGCTTCAGGATCCCGGACTGCTACCAGGCCCAGTTTGCATTAGACCTTAATAAATATTCTTAGTGAGATCAGTGGGGTCTTACTTTTGCTAAACCAACTGTAAATGTGAAACTTAATTTAATTACATATTGGGTCAGACAATCCATACCTAATAATGGAGTATTTTAGGGAAATGAGTTTTTGGCTACTGGGGATTTAGACAAGACAGTAGTTAATAGTTCTGATGGTTAAGGAGAAACATACCTTTTAGTATTTTTTTCTGGTGATAAAGACAGATCTTGGGGCCTTGTGAATGCTAGGCATGAGCTTTATCCCTGGGCTGCATTCCATACCCTCCTCTTTTATTTCAGTGCTCAGTAACTCTTGTAAGATTATAGGGTATGTATACTTTGTTTTTTTTTTTTTTGAGGCAAGGTTATGCCTTGTAGTTCAAACTGGCCCTGAGCTCACTATGTAGCCCAGGCAAGCCTCGAACTCAGCAATCCTCCTGCCTTTGCCTCCTGAGCGCTGGGATGACAGGCTTGAGCCACATGCCCAACAATAAGGAGTACATTGTTTATAGTTAGTGTGATCCCCCAGGATAACTAAAATTTGGGGCTCTACATCGATAAAGGATGTGAAAGTCTCCCAACAGATGCATCTTGGTAGACGTTAAAGTTCATTCAGAATCCATGTTGTAGAGCTACAAAAGTCAGCCTGTCCCTTTTTATGTTTTTATCACATAAATTCTTTTAGTAAAACTTGAATTCCCAATTGAACCCAACTGTGGATCAGTCAACATTTTGTTTGTTCTTCTCCTCTATCCAGGTATTATTACTATTGATGGTGGTTACTGAATGGATTTCAAAGAACAAGTTGCTTCCTTGCTTATAGTTAGAAAAATCCTCCTCAACACAGCTTCAGAATAATATAGGCAGGATTAGGAGCCTCCCTTGTGGAATGGTTGCTTTACTGGGTTTAAAAATGCTGAGTTTAACTAACCCTTTGGCTGTATCATGGGAATAATGCAGATGATTTTTCTTACCACTCTGAGGATGAAGATCTTTATTAGGGCAGAGACATGGGCAGCAGCAGGCAGAGCAAAACTGTTTTGGGGGTCCTACTTAGCAGGCGTTAGGAGCCTAACTTTGACATGTTCTTCCACACAGGGCCCCCAGTGAGTGTGTATATTATACATGACATCATTCACTCCCCTGAGCATTCTGTCAGTTGGGGTGAAAGTGTGCTGGTGGCTCACAACACCTGTAACACAGTCACCCATCTCAGTCTAGGGGTGTTCATGCCAAGCACTAGAACCAAGGCTTGTAGTTCAGTATGACACACAGAGATGGCCACAGCCGAAGGCACGCAACCCAACTCCAGTTTCGGGAGGACCCCAGCCTATCCTTCTGTTCTGAGCACTAATTATTGAAGCTGCTGACTGAGGTTGGTTAAATATATGAGGAGGCTCGAGAGAACTCAGCACACGCAGTGCACAGCAGTTCAGCTCCAAGTATAAGGCAGCCAGCAGGCAGCAGCCCAACTCGAGAGCATGCCAGCCAGCGGCAGCTCCCGGCTCGAGGCTGCCAGTGGGCAGCAGAGCCAGTCTGCACACTGAGGCTGGAGGGGAAATAACTAACTCCCAGGGGTGGTGGCCAGTACGTGGATACACTGTTAGCAGCATTAACTGTTGTGGTCACTTGGAAGAATTGGGATGGACACTGTCACCCCAAATTTACACGTGTGAGTGTGCATACACACGAGTATGATGAGGCGTAGCACTCATGCTGAAGCTTTCAGAGAGCGGGGAAGCCATCCTAAGCAGGTGCACCACGGCTTGAGGGAGCAAGGAGAGGAGACTGGCTTGGGGCCACGATGGCAGAGGTAAGGGCTGGGTGGGGCCTCTTGCTACAAGCCAGGGCTCACGTGGAGTAGAATTTCTTGCCACCCGCCAGGCTTTCTTATCAGTATGCTTGGATACAGGCAGGAAGGGGAAGAAGAAAGGACGGCACTTGAAAGTGTTGGAGTCAGGCATCACATTAGATTCTGACTCCATTACATATACATTATTTCCTTTCATTCCTATTTTACAGATGAGGAAATGACCTTAGGAAAATTAAATAAGTCATGTCGCTATTAAAGTAATAAACTAATGGATCTGGGAATCCAGTCCAGGCCTATCTGATTTTACAGCTGCTTAACAGATCACTAAGCTATATTGCTTCTCAGGAGGAAAGGGAGGAGTCCATATTGCTATGATCTGAGATCTACAGCTTCACAAAGGAAGTGCTGGGTAATCTGTGCATGGCCTTATCCATAAGTAAGGAGCTGGACAGTATTCAAGTGCAGAGAGAAGAACGGGAGATACAGGGCACTTTGGGCTTGAAATACATGTTGACTAAAGGTCTGGGTCCCTTGGTCTGGTGGCTCAGAACATTTCAGTACAATGCTATTTGATTACTCCTACTTATAGCAGACTGTGGACTGGGGTCAACGTCCATAGCTAGCTTTCTCAATGAGGGGCCATAGAGGGGAGGGGCAGAGATGGGGTCTTTGGATCAATATTAAGTGTTTTGTAAGTCAGACACACACACACACACACACACACACGCTTATATGTGTGTTTTTTTTTAGTTTTCTTCTGTTACTTTGCAGTACTTTATTAGAGAGTTTCCTTATAAAATTATCCAAGGAAGGTATATTTGTTTGGCATGCAGCGTTCCATCCCAAACTGTTCTACTGTGAAATGGGATTTTGGATGGTAAGGGCACACTATAAATTTTGTTTGTCTTGTATCAATACCTAGATTATCGCTGCTATGAGCTCCCCTGAAAATACTCCCCCTCACTTCAAACACATTTACACCATTCTTGCCACTGAAGCACCTCTGGAAGTCCTCTTTCAAGGTCATTTTGACTCTGGGGGACAGCCAGAAGTCTGACTTTGCAGATCTGGTAAACAAGGCGATTTTTATTTGGTAGGGATTGCTGTGAACTTCCTAAACTGATCTAGGACATTGAAGCAGCCATGATGCCACAACTAAAGACCCTCATGAAAAGATTTCCAGAACTACTCCAGAAGGGAGCAAGAATGTTGGCATAACTATACATGAAGCAAGGGGGAATATTGAGGGGGATCAATGGCAACATATCTTTTACTTTAATTTTTAAAGATTTAAATTTGGGCCACTTTTTTTTTTTTTTAAGACAGGGTCTCGCTTTGTAGTTCAGGCTGGCCACTATGTAGACCAAGCAAGCCTCAAACTCAGCAATCCTCCTGCCTCTGCCTCCCGAGTGTTGGGATTACAGGTGTGAACCACCACGTCTGATATTGTGGTATGTGGTACTGATTGCTGGTGGGTGTGACTTACCATACCCGGCATTGCTGTTTGTGGTTACCAGGATGGAACCAGGGACCTTGCACTTATTAGGCAGGCACTGGAACCAGTGAGCTAAATCTCTGGCCCAGGACCACAATTTTTAGTGATACCTCATATCTCTTGTGATGTTGAAACAAGTCTGTCTTGATTTATACTAATCTCGGCTTGGTTGGAAAGCAGTATGAAAATTAAAAAAACCATGTTACAATTTATATATTGCCCGATTTCATTCTCATTACTGAACTTGATGGGATACTAAAGCCACAGTGGTTCTTGGGATGCAAATTACTTGTGCCTGAAGGAAACAAAGTGAAGCAGAAGTTTCCGTCTTAGCATTCCATCATAGTATCCTGCGTGTAGGGTGTGTGTTGGGAAGAAGTTTAGATTTGGAAAGGATGAAACGGTACCTAATCATCCTTTGTCCCAGGCCTGGTGGTGTGTGTTGCAAGAGGCTACAACTTTGTCCCTCACACAGTCAAACAACAGAGATCTGTATGCTAAAGGTTGCTTTGGAAAATATAGTACCTTAGCAATGATCAAGTTTGGTTTATGCCTGGGAGTGGAGACATCAATAAAGTGATGTCTTTATGAAATTATCTCACATATTGTGAAAGACGAACATTTTCCCCTGATATTTTAAACCAAAAATGGTGGCAATTCCTCTTTCCTTCAGTCTATAACTACGTGAAACTGTTAACACTTTTCAGCATAGAGCTACCTTCATCTGTTATGTGCCTTCCGACACCTTCACAAGAAACGTTTTCTTTTGGTGAGTCCCTTTGGAAACATCTATGACTAAAAAGTTTATTTTTTTTCTAGGCATAACTTTAACTGGAAAAAATGTCTGGGTATGGAGGGCCGCGTCTGGTGTGCTGTGTAACATATGGCTTCTTTGCCTTGCTGGAGATTTGTTCTCACTTCATTACTTCCTACAACTGGTGCGGAGACGCGGCCAAAATCCTGAAAGGAGTCTTGTCTTATGCCATGAGAGCTGGCCTTTTGCGGAGTTTTTGTCACAGAATGAATGCTGAGTATTATGTTCCTCTATGTCTAGGAAAGCATGCTGCTAGAAAACAAATTCCCAAGTTCTTGGTTGAATATGGGGCAGAATTTTCACTTCTGTGAGGAACCGAACAGCTCCCTTCTGACATGGAATCCTTTCACTACTGGACTTACTTGGGAAAATGTTATTGATCATTTGAATGATGCAAACATTTCTATTCAAGATACTTTGGTTGCTATGGTGATTGTTACAGAAAATCCATGAGCTCTTTTGGCCAGATAGTTATCCCACAGGGGGCAGATCCTTAAACTTTGCAACACTGAAAGTGCTTCTGCAGATTGGAGTTGAGGATGAGAGGCTTATAATTTTTTTTTGGGTGTGTCAGATCTGAAGACCCTGCACAGCACTTATCCTGGAACCACTTTTTTGTTTTTTGTTTTTTTGAGACAGGGTCTCGCTTTGTTGTTCAGGCTGGCCCTGAGCTCACTATGTAGCCCAGGCAAGCCTCAAACTCAGCAATCCTTTTGCCTCTGCCTCCCGAGTGCTGGGATTACAGGTGTGAGCCACCACGCCCAGCCCTGGAACCATTTTTGAATTTAAATGTAGATTTATACATTTTTAAATTTTTTTTTTTTGAGACAGGGTCTCACTTTTGTAGTTCAGGCTGGCTCTGAGCTCACTATATAGTCCAGGCAAGCCTCGAACTCAGCAATCCTCCTGTCTCTGCCTCCCGAGTGCTGGGATTACAGGAATGAGCCACCATGCCTGGCTAGATTTATACATTTTTTAGTCATTGACCAGCCTTATTAAATTAATTACAAAAGAAAACAGACAACATGAATTTAATTTAAAAAGTATTGGAGGCTTTGGTGTTTACTTCCATAATGGGAATGTTAGTTTTGTCTTTTCCTATGTATTTCAGGGGTCTGAGTTTTGGACCCTTGGTAGCATTTAAATGAAAAATTGAAATTGATTTGGTATTGATATCAGAAACTGGTCCACAATTGCAACTCTTTACTTAAGGCAAGCAATGTAGTGTTTTCATTAAGATGTGATTTTAAGAATAATGAAAAATCTGTTTTATTTATAATATTGTATCTAGTCCCTCTAGAATAAGTTATAAAGTAATGAGACCAAGACTTTTAAAAATAGATTGCCTTTAACTTCTATTTATGTGCAGGACATGCATTTCCAATGTGGAACATTTTAAATGCAAAAGTTTTGGTGTGTCTATTTCTGTGCATTTTTCTGAAAAGGAGGGGCATAGCTGTCTTCGGGTTTCCCAAAAAGCCTGCAGCGCTCACAGAGGAAAGAACTGTAGCATATGGATGGGTTGGTTGCTCCGACCTCTGTCCCACCTGGTACTAATTGCTCCCAATCGCTCGGGTGACAGAGACCTCGGTGTGCTTCAGCATTGCAGGCAACTATCCTTCAAAAACAGAAAGCCCCGGAAGGTTCATCAGTCTGGTCCCTGGCCCTTAAATCAGTCAGCACAGCGTTAAAGTTATGTATGAATTTCCCAAAGGTAAACAGATTTCTATTTGAATGTTATTGCTCTCATTAGCATTGGCTGTTTTCATTATAAATCTGCTGAGAACTTCTTTTCTCATCTAGTTTATAAATTATGCTTATTAATTTCAGATGGAGAAAAGAATTGTTTTTTTTGTTCCCAGTGTCCTTTTTTCCTTTGTGCCTGAATTGACTCTGTTCTTTTTGTGAAGAGCTGTAAGTCTATTATAGCTGCTCTTCCAGTCCAATACATCCTGTCTCCATGCCCCTGACTCTTCAGTTACTATATATATATACACACACACATATATATATGATATAATATATCATGTATATATATATATATATGATATAATATAATAATCCTGGTTTTTCTACTATTCTCTGTGCGCTCTTTGACTCACCCTCATCGAAACAGTTACATCTTTGTCTTACCACGATTTCCCATCTATGTCAAGGAATACTGGTTTCCAATTACATCAGCTGTATGAAGTTTCCTATTTAAAAGTGTATTTACATTAAAAGGTGAAATGATTTAAAGCAGGAGTAGACAGACTTTCCATAAAGGGCCAGTGGGTAACTTTTCAGCTTTGTGGGTTCAGTGGTGTCCACGAGCAGTGAATTCTCCTGTCCTAGAGTCAAAGTACCCGTGTACAGTGCAGGAATGCTGACCACCAGATGTGATTTAGATACCACGATATAAAGACAAGTTTTACTAAAACAAGAGTTTGGGTAGTAAGTGGATGTAGCAGAAACCATAAAGCTGAAATGTAAATTGTCTTAAAACTGAGAAACTTTGGTTTAAGCTATCTCTTTGCTCAAAATATGTTTTTATTGAACAAATACTCTCTTCTAGGCCATCAATAGTTCCAGGAACATACATCCTCTTTCTTAGAGCAGCTTGGTCTACAAGACAGACATGTAATTAGAGTGAAGAGATAGTTACAGAGGGCTGTGAAAATGACCTCAGAGTACTGTCAGACCGTACGTGCGTGTATGTGTTCATTTGTAGGACAGCAGATCTTATACTTGAAGAGACCACCCTTTCTCATCTCTCCAGATTGATTGTCCACCTGTACTATAAACTATTGTGCCATCACTTTGCTGATTTTACAGATGAGGAAACTGAGGCTCACAGAGGTTACAGAAATGGTGGAGGTGAGCGAGCTTTTAGGTGGAGAAGCCCAAGTCTTTTCCTTTCTCACTACTGGTTCTCTTTATCCTGACTATGTGGAGTTGACTGTGGGACCCACTCTTACCCTTGGGGTGAGTGGTTTAACAGAAAGCAGCCCAGTCTTTGGAGGTGGCCCTTGATGTCCTCTTCTCATGACCCCCTGCAAGGGTGACCCAAGCACTATACGCAGGAGACCGTGGCTTCTTTCCCTGCTTACCCCAGGGCTTGACTGAGCGCTGCTTACTAGGCTCCAGGTTCTGTGACTGCAACAGCCAGAAGTACACCCATCGGTCCATTATTATTATTATTATTACTATTATTATTATTTTGAGACAGGGTCTCGCTTTGTAGTTTAGGCTAGCCCTCAACTCACTATGTAGCCCAGGCAAGCCTGTAACTCAGTAATCCTCCTGCCTCTGCCTCCCGAGTGCTGGGATTACAGGCGTGAGCCACCATGCCCAGCATTGTATGTGGTTACCGGGATTGAACTCAGGGCCTTGCACTTGTGAGGCAGGTGCTGGAACCACTGAGCTAAATCTCCAGCCCCATCGGTCCATTATTTAATGTGATGAGGGACACGTGCCTGCTCATGGGGGCAAAATGCCAGAACTTACTACACAGTGATGATGATGAACAAGAACAACTTCCTGCATGTTCATCTGGTTCTCTAGTGTCAGACATCAGCCCAGGCACGCCAAGGGCGCATGGATGCCATCTTCACACAGCCCTCTCAGGTGGAGTGTTTATTTTCTGGGGTTGCTGTGACAAATGACCACAAACTGGCTGGCTTAAAATGACAGGGCCGTGCTCTCTCACAGGTAGGGAGGCAGAAGTCTGACATGAAGGGGTCAGCAGGGCCACACCCCCCTGGTGGCTCTGGGGAAGGGTGTTTCTTTGCCTCTTTCCATTTCCCATTTCCTGTGGTTGCTGGTGCAGCTTACAGCTCCATCCCTCCAGGCTCTGCCTCTGTGGTCACACAGCTTTCTCCCCTGGGTGACTATGTTTCCGATGCTGTCTTCAGAGGGCTACAGTGCCTGAATTCAGTGGCTGTCCTCATTCTGAATCCCTTGTTAGTCTGACATCTGCAGAGACCCTGGTTCTGAGTCAGGTCACGATCACAGGTACTGGGATTGAGTTCAACACGTTTGTTTTGGAGAGGGGACGCCATTCATCCCACAGCAGCTGGATACTATTGTTGTTTCTGTTTTTCCAAATGAGAACCGCAAGAAACTGGGAGGTGAAGAATTTATCCAAGACTTGAGTAGTAGAGTTCTAACGAACTCAGCCATGCTAGAGTCTGTGTTTTTAACTGCATGTTTGTAAGTGCTACACAGACAAGGCCTCAGCTTGCACCCCGGACCCTGGTGTACACTTGGTGTTAATGCACATGCACTGAGTTAAGTGGCTCTTCGTGTCTGACAGGCTCATGGCTGCGTGTGTGGCAACTCCCTCCCTGGAGCCTGAGGACAGGCAAGGGCTTTGCTATGTGTGGGGTTTCTTCCCATCTGCACAAGGAAGCTGGCTCTCAGGGTGGCACAGGACCAACTCCTGCCGCTGGGTGATTGTTTCCTTGTGTTCATTTTAATAATGAGCAATATTAAAGGAGGCTGCAGATGCAAGGGAGATATAAGCATTGTGGAAGGAACAAAGAAATTTTAATGTGTTGAGTTTCAGGTCTGGGGAAGATGAGAGACATGATAATCGAGTATTAAAACAGAAGAGATTATTCGGCAGCCATGTACCATTCATCACCGTTCTCATCTGGGCTGGTGGCAGAATTTGGAGTCTGACAGGACTTAGGCATTATCTCTGCAGTTTATTTACATCTCAAGTCAGGTTGCACTGACAGGAGAGAAAGGGATTCCAGGAAAAGAAAAGCAACTAAGTGATATATTTCCTATAGAAAGTGCAAACACAATACATACTCTCTGGTTAAATAGATCATCCCAGAAACGACTTGACTGCTGAGTGCTTAAGTCTGCACTTTATAATTTTTTGCTGTGAGACCATTATATACCCTCGGAGACCACCTGTCTCTCTGGTCTTCCACCTTCCTGACTGCCCCTTATTATCTCTTCCTGAGCTGCCTTTTGCTGCTGCTGTCCCCCAAGGGTCTGCCCTCCACATTTCTTCCTTCTCTGGCAATAGTTACTGGAACAGCTTCACCTTTACAGCATTCAATTCAGACCCATCTGGCTGTAATTTATAAGGACCTGACACTTATTTTTCACTTCTCAGTTATTTAAAATCTTTTCAAATAGCTACAGATTGAGTGTCTGATATCTCATTCTTGGGACAAAAGTGTTTTGGATTTTTTTGAATTTGCATACACAGAATGAGGTATCTGGGGATGAGACCCAAATCTAAACATATAGTTAATATATTTTATATACATCTTATATACACAGCCTGAAAATAATTTTATATTAAATAATATTAAATAATTCTGTTCATGAAAAATATTCCATGGTATGGAGTTTTCTACTTGTGGAGTTATGATGGTGCCTAATAAGTTTAAGATTTGGAGCATTTTTTTTTCTGGTCCTGGAGTTGAATTCAGGACTTTGTACTTCTCAGGCAAGTATGATGCCACTGAGCTAAAACCCTGGCACTCTGGATTGAGAGCATTCTGGATTTTAGAGATTCATACTAGAGATGATCAACCTGGCTCACACCATAGCATACAAAAATTCTCTCTTCTTTTTATTGCCTCATATTTGCCTCCTCCTATTCTTCTCAGCCAACTATTGATTTTATCTCTTTCCTGAGTCCTTCCAAAGAGTCTTTACATGTACACACAAGAAAATACAAGTAGTAAGTTGTGTTGATCAGCCTTCTCATTGCCAGGACAAAATACCTGACAGCTTCAACTTAAAGGAAGAAAGGTTTAATTTGGCTCCTGAGTTCAGTCCCTGGCTGGCTGGATCTAAGGCAGAAACATGGTGGGAGGGTGTGGGGGAGCACAACTCACTTCATGGTGGCCCAAAGCCACACCCCAGGGACATATGTCTTCCCTCCAGCCCCAGCTCCTAATAGAACAGTCGGCTATGGATATCAATGGATTAATCCACTGATGGCTATAGAGTTCTCATGATCCGATCAATCACCCCTCCTGGAGTTTCTTAATCCAGTCAAACTGATAATTCAGATAAAATGGTAGTTTTCTTAATTTTCCTTTGGAAGAATGCTATGTGAAACACATATTCTCTACTTTGCTTTTTTCACTCTAGATCTTTCTATGACTGTATATAGAATCTTTTTTCTTTTAAAATTTATGATTATAGAGTGTCCCATTGTCTTACTGTCCCATAATTTACTGTAACGGGTCTCCTCCTGATGGATGTGTGAGTGGTTTGCAGTCACTGGCTGTGATGATTCATTTTATGTGTCAAGTCAACTGGACAATGGGCTGCCAAGATGCGAGGTTGGACACTGTTCTGGGTGTGTCTGACGCGTTTCTGGTGAGATTAACATTTGAATTGTACACTGGGTGAAGCTGCTGCCCTCTCTGCTGTGGGTGCAGAAGCCCTGAGGAGAGTGAGGAATCTGAGGGAAGTCTTTCTTCCCCCCGTCCTGTCTTTGGACTCAGACTCAGACAGGGATTTATACCATCCGCTCTCCTGGATGTGGACTTGGAGCCTCCATGACTATGTGAGCCAATTCCTTCTAATAAATCTTACACTCTGTCACACAGACACACAGACACACAGACACACACATACACACACTCATCTTTTATTTTTTCCAAGTCCCTTATATAAAGTTACAGTATTTACATGTAACCTATGCACATCTTCCCATTGAATTTAAATAATTTTTAGAAAAAATTTAATCTTCCTTCCTTCCTTCCTTCCTTCCTCTTTCTTTCTTTCTTTCTTTCTTTCTTTCTTTCTTTCTTTCTTTCTTTCTTTCTTTCTTTCTTTCTTTCTTTCTTTCTTTCTTTCTTTCTTTCTTTCTTTCTTTCTTTCTTTCTTTCTTTCTTTCTTTCTTTCTTTCTTTTCTTTCCTCTCCCTTCCTTCCCTCTCTCTCTTTTGTTCTCCCTTCCTTCCTACCTTCCTTCCTTCTTCCTTCCTCCTTTCCTTCCTTCCTGCCTTCTCTCTTTCATTCCCTCCCTCCCTCTTCCTGTCTCTTTCCCTCTCCCTCCCACCCTCCCTCTTTCCTTCCCTCCCTCTCTCCCTCCCTCCCTACATCCCTCTCTCTCTTTCTTGTACTAGGGATAGAAATCATGACCTTGTATTTGCAAAGCAGGTGGTGGCACCGCTGAGCCAAAGCTCTGCCCCTTCCCCAAAATAACTTTTAGATGACTTATCATACCTAATACAAAGTAAATACTATATAAGTAGTGGTTACATTGTATTGTTTAGGGAACAATGACAAAATCATCTTACACATTCAGTTACAGATACAATTTTTGTCAAATGTTTTCTAGCCATTGTTGCCTAAATCCACAGCTTCACAACTTGTAAATACAGGACCAACTGTGTATGTGTATGTGTATATGTATATATGTATATGTGTACATGTAGGTAGCCTATTGGGTCTGTTTCTCCAGAGAAGTTGCCTAATGATTTGCATTTAAACAACATTGTACTGAATGAATGTCTTTATAATAACATAACTTCATGCTTGTGAGTATATACCCTTAGGATAAATTGTCCAAAGTGGGACTTTTGGGCCCAAGAATAATTTTGTTAGAGTGTCAGACTGCTCTGAATACCTGAAATTAAATCATCAGTGGCTTTTATCAATAAAATGTGTTATCAAATTTTTGACTTTTTCCAATGTGATAGCAAAAAATGGTATTCAGGTAGTCAGTACTCATATTGAGTGAGTTTGAATGTCTGTATAATTAAGAATTGTTATTTATTTTTTTCTGTGAACCAAATGATCATATATTTGGCCCATTTTTTGATTTAGGACTTAGGACCATGCATCAGTATTTACATAGATCACTTTACTTGGACAATAAATTTACCACATCTACAAAGGAAGGCCATTATTACTTTGGTCCTGTCCCACTGAGGAACTCTCTGGTATTTCCCTGTCCTAGGTAAGGAGATCCACCCTGAGGAAGACTTTAAGGAAGAGCATGTCTCTTCTACTTCGAGTCCATGTGTTTTCCTAGTGTTAGTCTTTGGAAAGAGTCAGCCAGGGAGCACTAATACTGACTAATCAAGGGCATTAAAATATGCCTACAATGCTAAAAATTCCTTGGAATGTAATGGGATGGGGAACATTTTGTTCCTTAGAACTTAGAGAGACTGCTACATGCAGCAGGAGAGAATCTACCTTCCGCTCTTTGGGACAGTGGACAGAAACCCCTCCTTTCTTCACAAAGGGGGCATAATCTTATTAGAATAAAAGTGCTGCTAGTTGGCCTTGTAAGGGGCCTTCTGGGTTTCAGGGCCTAGATTTTGGTGACTGGGGCATACAGTTGGTCTGAGCTGAATAGTGTAGGGCACATGAATGACTTGGGCACTGTCACCATCCATCCTTGTCTCTGCCTTTTCCTGGTGCAGGCCCCAGCTTCCCCCTCAACAAATACCTCACCTATGAAGCTGGAGGGCTCCACCTTAATCTCCCACCTAAGGTTTAAGGTCCAAGTGTCTTTTACTTCCTTAAGGTGGTGAGTTAGACATATTTTTCTCCTGGTCCAGCTGAAGCGAAGGGGATTTGGATTTTTTTTTTTTCCTCTGCCACAGTCCTATTTTAACACACCCTTTTCTGAGATGTCTAACAGATGAGGAGATATTCAGTGGGAGGCTGAATGGCAGGATACAGACTTCCAAATCAGGACAAAACACACTCTTCAGGAAAGGAATATTTTTCCCAGAGAGGAGGAGGACCTGAGTGAAGGGAGCCATAACCTCTGGTTGAGTCTTCTCAAGTTGAGAGCTACTGTGATTTTGACTGATTTATCCAGAATTCTGGGACAAATCAGTGTTTTGTAAGTTACAAGACTTGATCTTCTGTCACAGACTGAATTGTGTCTCCTCCAAATTTATGTGTTTGAAACCCTTGCTTCTAATGTGACTGTATTTGCGAATTGGGCCCTTTATGTAAGTAATTAAGGTTAAATGAGGTGAAAAGGGTGCGGCCATGAGCCAATAGGACTGGTATCCAAAAGAAAATGAGAAACAGCAGAAGTGGAGGTGGCAGCAGCAGCAGCAGCAGCA
>PVIC010048143.1:0-13615 GCA_004025085.1 Thryonomys swinderianus | reverse complement strand
GTCCTTCCCCATTCCTGATGATTTACTTCTTTTATTTCTTTGCTAAATTATACTTCTCAGTGTGTGCACTTTGGATCTCAGAGAGGTTGGATTTTGCTACCAACCACCCCTCTGCCACTTCTCTTTTACTTGTGCAGACATAATTGAAAGCTAAATTAGCTAAAAATGAACTTAAATGAGTACAACCTAAGCAACTATAAGCAAAGGATCTGCTGAGAAAAATCTAGAGATAATATTCAGCCGTGTAGTTTATGACTACTTTATTTTACTGCAAACTTCTCCCTACTAGCTCTTGCTCTTCTTCCATAGCTTCTTCCAAGGCTCTGTGTTCCCATGTTTTGTCTTTTACTCCATACATGTTTGCAAGATCCATGTCATTCACAGTACACATGTACAAAGACCTTACCTTTCCTAGCAATTCTAGCAAGTACCTGTGGCTATATTTGGTTTATATGGGCCAAGTGAGTTTCCATGATCAGTCTGTGTGACTGGGTAGAGGATACTCTAATTGCTTGGTACCACCGCATATGCTTACCTCTTTGGGTACAGCATGGTCACTCTCATTCAACTACATGAATACGGAGCTTCCAAAGAGAAATGATTATACTCCTCTCAAATTAAAAGGAAGTTGGTGAGAAACAAGCAATATGTCTGCTACAAGGACCAGAATAATACAATTAATAAGGTTAATCTTATAGATGCAGATGCCTAAATGTCAACCTATTTAACCAACTTTGTAAATTAAAGTCATGATTATGCATATCATGGTTTTGCTCATAACTTCCAGCCTCATACATGTCTGCTATTCTGTTTCTTATTCATTCTAACAGTACTTATGGTACCTTGTCATGGTCCTTCACCTGACAGGTTCTTTTAAGCTACTTAATGCTGCCACCTTTCTTTGGGGGGGAAGAAGGCTTTCTTTGGCCTTCGGTCGGGGTCTTGCCTTACCCGTAACTGACCTGCTGGTCCACACTAATGCATCTTAGGCAATTCGTTCTTGTCTCTGAGCCCACAGCTGTAGAGTGCTTTCTCCCAGGGCAGTGCAGGGGTGGAGGTTATATGTTCTTCCAACTATGATTTTCCAGGCCTACATGAATTTCTTCCCAAGATGCCCTGTAAGACTAAAGAAGGCTAATAATTTCCTTTTAGCTTTTTCCTTTTGTTTCCTCTTCTCTTCCTTTTGAACCCAGGGCCCCATTCACATTAAGCATGTGCTATACCATGGAGCGACAGCTACAGCCCCTATGTTGTTAACAATATTTAATAGGACGTTGTTAGACATTTGAAAAGTATATTAAGTAATAAATGACTCAATGATACATAATTTGTAGAACTTGCATAAGGCCCTGGCCTGCACACAGAGTCCACTGCAAGATGCTTCCCTGCCATGTCTGGAGCCCATTCCCTCCTATCAATAATTTTTACTTAGGTAAGAAGATTAAAATAATAACTAGATACTATTATATACCTATGAGGGTAGCTAAAATCTCAAATATCAATAATAACATCACTCGTTTTGTGTATACAGGTTTTTTTTTTTTTTGGTTTATATTCTGTTTGCAAGTCAGGTCTGTTTTATAAATTCATATATAGACAATTTGTGTCTTACATGTCCATCATTTTTATCATAAGTTGAATTTCCTTGGGAATGTGATTTTACTACACAAAGGTAATTTGAACTTGTGAAATCAAAGTTGGATTTCAAATAAATTACTTTCAGTAAATATATTGTGAGATAAAAAAGAATGTTTTTCTCTCCTCAAACTCTGAAATATCATTTCACAATAAACCAACATTTTAATATCTTGCCTGACATCAATGAGAGCCATCTCATAGGGACAGGAAAGCCTATCTCCTTTTATTTTAATAAAGTTGAAAGTGTTATTAAGTACTTCTGCACATTTTGAAGAAATCAAAAAGTGATACATTTTCATTATAAAATTTTTCATATCTCAGGAAGCAAACAAGACCCCTTTTCAGCAATATTGTATATGAGCATGCAGGGCATTTGGTAGGTAAGATCTTTTCATTTCTTTGACTAAGTAGTTTGCTTAATGGAATTTGTCAAAATTTACCTTTGCCCTGTTAATCAGATGTGCAGGTTTATAAGCGAAGTCTAGATTGTAGTTGGTAAGTCAACAATCTTTTGTTTTATGTTTACTGAAGTAAACATAAAATCTTCAAAGAGATTTCAATAAAATCTTCAAAGAGATCAAGAATATTATTTAAAATTCAATTTTTTTCAAATCATGGTACTTGAAAGATAGTGATAATGTTTTTTGACTCTGATTCAGCTTGCTTCAAACACTGGCAATTACAGCTGCTGGTAAGTTATAGCAGAATCAGCTGCTAAGGGTACAATATACTGTATCTATTTTCAAATTTCTCCTTGTGTTTACTCATAATACATTTTAGTTGTACCCTCAGAATCAGGAAATGCAACTTCATTTTATAGAGTAATAAAATGAATGATGTGATAATGTGTGTTTATTTGTAGTAAATGCCCCAAATTGAGGGGCTGTTATCTTTTATTGAGCACTGCAGTCTTTTAAGTAGATTTTTAGAAAGCTAAGGTATAATTTCTTATCTATCTCATCCTAAACATGTGAGATTCACCACTGAACATGGTGATATTCAGCTCAACCCTATCATTCTCAAATTCTAACCAATATATTACGTTATGTTATGTACTTTGACCATTTAACTACCAAGTCCAGTTGTATCTGTTCCTTCATGTATCATTAAAATAGCACAGATATTTAGCTTTCTTGCTCAGCTCTATCTGGTTATACCATGCTATCACTGACTTTGTAATTATCCTGATTTGCATAAACTAAACTCTTAGGAAACATAACCATGATCTTAGTATTAAAAAGGACATTTACGTTATCTTAATGAAAGGCACAGAAGTTACTCCAGGGGCAAAATAAAACCAGGCTGTTAAAACTGGTAATTATAACACACGTTGCATTATCATATTTTCTTATTGTTTAGATTTAACAGCCAAAAGTTATTATCTGCATTTCTATTATAGCTCCTTTATGTTTTCATAAATAAATTATTCATTTTGGTGGTTTTATAATATCCAGTAAAACTACTGGTGCAAATTTTTCTTCAAATCTTCAAATCTTGTAAAGTGAAAATGGCTTATGCCTTTGAATTTCACCTTTCAAATTCTACCATTCCAATGAACATTTCTAATTTTTAGTCAAGTTTGAGTCCCAGAATTTTATCTTCACTCTGGAAATCAAAAGTACACCCAGAAATTCTGTATACAGTAAACTATTAGATAAAATGCTTCTGGATTTGAAATGATTATACTTTATTTAAAATTGATGATGGCCCAATGAAAATAGGAAAATAGAACATACAAGTATCAATGACATGTAAGAATTAGGCAGTAATTTTATCCTAACCAATCAGATAGTGAAAAGAGAAGATGTATTATCATTTTGTTCACATTAAATAATTTAAAGTGCAAGGGATTTCAGACAACTTTCTCTGTGTCTGTATGAGCAGGAACAAGTTTGTAATTTCCCCCCATGGAATAGCAATGAGAATTTCAAAATCTCCTCCTGGCTAAGTGTGTTTTACATAAATACATAATGCAGAAGCTGGAGTCAAAGACAAGTGTGTTTTAGTGATAGGCAAAGGCCAAATTAGGTGGCATTTGAAAATCTATAAATATATACAAGATGTGTATGTACTGTCTCTTCACTTCTTTTATTCCTCCCTCTCTCTTGTTTCTTTTCTTTCCTTCCTTATTTTCATACCCTACTGAGAAGTCTCTCATCTATGTGGCTAAAGGGAGAGGAAGCTCTCTCATTTTGTCTGTTTATTGTCTATGGAAACTCAATCCATATTGTGAGACTTAAAGACAGGTGCTCCCTTATGATTCCACACTGGACCACTCTGGAGGCTTGTGTGTGCCAACTTCACCTACCACCACATAGCAGGCTGGTTCGCAGGCAAGAGATTATTTTCAAAATATAGAGTGAGTAGAGGACTCTTTAGAGTAAGAGGATGGAATTCCGGGCCATCTGTGAGCTCACTGAGAATCACGCCCCTAAGGCATTTATATTTGTGATCCTGGCATAGTCCCTAGACAAAAGTTTGTGTGATTAAAATGGATCACAGTATCAAAAAAATAACAAAAATAGTGCCATATGGATTTGGTACATAAGCAGATTCAGAGGAGGAAAAAGCAACGGGCTTTTGGGCTTTTGATTGTTTTTGTCAGTTATTTCTCTGTATTGACAACAGAAGACTATAAGAAATTCCCGTTGAAAGCTCACAGCCACAGTGGAGATCATGCACTTGAGAAATCAAAAAGAGCCAGAATACTCGTAATTGTAAGCAATATACATCAAAAAGCATTTACCTAAGCACACAGAACGATTCTGGACTTCAATATCACTAAAGAGTTTGCAAATTCCCTGTAATATTAAAATGTCTGACTGGAGACAAGAATTGAGTTGTATTGTTGGAATATAGCTTGTATTACCCCCAAAATGACCGTTCTCCTTGGTTTATTTATCATTAGTATTTCAATTGTGAGAAAACGAAAGCTCACGATAGTGAACTTGGTGAAAACCTCAGAGTCATGGGGATACTGAGTGGAGAGCTGTTTGTCCAAAGCTTATACTCATGTCATCGTAGTAATTTTTTCTCAGTTTTTTGGAGGGTATGAATTTGACATTAGTTATCAGGATCACAACCACTGCTTTTCTTTTTTTCTTTGAAGTCACTTTATTTTAAACCATTTTGCATTATTATATTTTAGGTATTTCTCTGATATGCACATGGAGATAGATTTTTGCCTTATAAGTCAGTTTGAAAATGTTCTCTTTTTTTAGATTTGAATCTTTAGGTACATTCTATATACACATCATGATCACATTCTGTTGGGAACATGTTTTGGGAGAAATAATCATAAGGGCAAAAATTGATCAGGCCTCCTTGGACTCAACTCGGACTCTGGACTCAACTCGCCCTTACCTCTGCTAACAACAAAGACTCCCGGTGGTCCCACATGCTGTGGTGCCTCAAGGCGGAACTATTCCATTGTGGGTATCCGCCCTGCCCAGCCGGATCTTTATCTGCATAATGTCTTTAGAACTATTGGAGGTGTTTGCCCTGCCCACAGGGCAGTTACATTCTGTTACTCAAGAAGTGCTGAATAAAAGGTGTGGTGAGCTGGGGCCTGCGGTCTTTTGCTACCCAGAGTAGCATGGATCAGGCTTAAACTTATCCTCAGTGAACCTCGTTTCTGCCTACTTATTATTTCACCGTGTGCCGCCGACTCACAGGAGACTAGAACCTAATGAAAGGTTCTAGTTATGTTCCCTTCCCCTGGTTCCCACAACATTCAACATTGAGAATCTGTACCAATATACGACATAATTTAATTATCATTTTTTCCCATTCCCCTGCCCAACTTACAATGTCCTGTCCCCTGTATAAGCTTTGTCCTATTTTTTATTATCACATTTTTTCTTTCCCCTTGTTACTTACCCATACTCCCTTTTCCCTTTGAATAATCTCTATTTCACAATATTTATAATACAGTCTAGAACTTGTTTACACCTTCACTTTCTCATACCAGAGAAAAGATACGGTATTTACTCCTCTGTAACCTATTCACTTATGAGTATGTCCTCAAGGTACTGAAAATGTTGTTCCTTTATAAAATAAGTAGGAATACCATACCAACATTCATTATGAATAATATGTATGGTTTTAACTCTGTTAGTGTTTCATAATTACTATGTACATTATTTTATATAAACACATATTTGTTGTGTTTCTTTCCATACTGGTGTGTCTTCTTTGCTTTAAAACTCTTGATACTCATGAAGATTTTGGGGTTGTTGACTTTATTCTAGAAATTATGTTCAGATTTATACTTCCTAAGAGTACCTTTAATATACCCTAATCTTATCCTTTTTTTTTTTTTTCTGTGCTAGGGATTGAACCCAAGGTATTTTGGATGCTACATAAGCTTCATTACTAATGAGCTTCATCCTCAGGGGTTTTTAAAATTTTGAGACAAGGTCTCCCTAAGTTGCCCAGGCTAAGAAGTTTTAAATCCTTCTGTACCAGCCTCCAAAGTAATTGAGATTTTGGGGATGTGCCACCATGGCAGTCTCCCCTTCTCTTATTCTTTACTTAGTTATATCTGCTTTGTGTTCACATAAACTTTAGTTTATTGGATATTATAAAACCACCCCAATCAATTATTTATGCACACACAAAGCAGTTATAGGTACTGATATATCACTACCTCCTTAGCTAGTCTTCACTGGTCTCCCCACACAAGAGTTTTTGACCTTTCTTTTTCTATCATTTGAGTTGCATTCTTGTTTTAGCAGAACATATAAATTATACATATTGTTCTATCTTTTGATTTAGACTCAATTATATAATTAAGCACACAAAATATGACTGGTCTGAGCTGTGGTTTTGACAACTGTGGTTTGGTCACTAGCCTATGACACTGTAAGCCATAAGAGGTAGGACCTAGTAAGAGGAAGTTGGCTGATGAGGATGGTCCTTGAAGGGAATTCTGGGAACATGGCACTGGTTTTATTCATTCTCAGTTACACTGAAGAGAGCAGTTCCCTCTAGGACATAATCCCAACCACAAAGTAATAGGTCAGCCAGTTGTGAATTGGAACATCTGAGTCTGTGAGCCAAAATAACTCTTTCTTGTTAATTGATTTACCATGAATACTTTGTCACAGTAAGAAAAACTGACTAAAATTATTGCAAAAGATTTTCAGCCATCTCTCAGTTAAATAAAGATGAACCTCTGGTGGAATGTTTAAAGAGGCCACAGGTGCACAGGGTCTCCTGAGTTTTGATTATGTTTAAAATTGTTTTCTAGTAGCTTTGATACTCAATAAAAAATCTTTTATTCATATTTTTATTTCATTTTTAAAGAGAATACTCTTGTTGATATTATTTGTATCTGTATTGCTTCTGAAGGGCACGATGCCAGTGTAACTGCTTAGCATTATAAATTATTTCATTTTTTCTGGAAGACAAGGAGAACATTTACTTTTGAATTCAAATTACTTTACTGGGATATATCTTAAATTTGATAATTGGCATTAATTTTTCAATGACTTGAATTCCTTTTCAGTTCTTCTATTAATATTTATAAAATTTCCTTGTGTCATAGTTTTGTATACTGGTCCTGTCTGAAAGTTTTTTCTTTTTTTCAGGATATAGCCTTTAAAAATATCAAACCCTTCTTTTTGACTCCTTAACTCTTTATCTAATTATTTGTCTTGTTTTGTGTATGATGTTCCATACTTAATTATATTTTATATTTATCCTCTCTTGGGTACCTGATAATTTTCTCTTTATTTCAGATATGTTTTTATACTTTTTTCTTATATATCCTTTTAAAACTCAAGTAACATCTGAGTTCTCTCTGGTTTTTTTCTTTTAATGGTTAAGATTTGAAAACAGATTTATTTATTTTACACATTGTGTCCAAGTCCTAACAGATGACAGTCTCTCAGGACACAACACAATCTTAAAGTCCAACCAAGAGCTTCGTTACCCCGCTGTGGTCTGTTCCCCCTAGAACAAGCCGAGGAGGAAGGAACCTGTGTTTGACTAAGTTGCAGTATTTAAGGGCAGAATCTACTGCCCCCTTCACCTGTTATTAGGGGGTTTCTATGAAGAAGAGAGTTACAGAAGCCAATAGCAACGGTTAGTTATTCCGTTGTTAAAGTGCAGGCACAAGTCACTACAGAAGCCAACAGCAATGATTAGATCACTGGTTACTACAGAATAGTGCGCATACAGTCTGTGGCTGCGTGCATCACGTGAGTGGACAGTTCCCAAAGAGACAAGTTCTGGGTTCACAGGGAGGCTACAGGGCACAAAGTGGAGGTTTTTAACCAAATGTCTGGTTTTATGTCAACTTGGGTCTCACACATAGGATGTGATAGCATACTTGGTGTAGAGAGTGATTATAGGAGACTGAGTCATGACGATCAAAGATGTCTGTGTCCTCATTTCTGGAACCTGAAAATGTTACACCATCTGGTAATACCGGCAAAGGGCTGGCAAGTGAGGAGAGGACATGGAGGAAGCCATGGCATGCATGTAGCCAATCGGTGCTCAAAGGGCGCGAGAGAGCAGTTCTGCTCCCCGGTCTTCAGGAAGAGGATTTGCGTTTACGCAGGAGAAGTGATAGGGAAGGCAGGCAGTACATGATATATTTAATATGGTGTGTACTTTATGTTGAATATATTTTAGTCTAATTTCAATGTATTTATCTTGTTTTAAGGCGCTCTATTAAGAGCAATTTGTTATAAAACCTGTTAGAAGTACAGCGAAGGTACAGCTTTCTGACACTTTTTGGTTGATTTGGAGAGGAAGATTTTCATTATCTGAAATATCTTGTTTCAAGCTCTTTGTTTTCTTCTTAGGAGTATTTTGTATGGATGGTATTTGCTTTTTTCACTGACAGTATCCCTTTCGTGGGCAGAGTCTAGTATTTACATGTACATTTTTAAATATTCAATTATTCTTATTCCATATCTTGAAATGCTTTTTCAGGAATTTCAATGATATATGTTTGACCTTTTCTAATAAGAATATGCTCTAGTTAATCTTATAGGATTTTATATCCCATACTTATCATTCCAAATTTTGTACATATTATTCTTTTTCTACCCTTATTTCTCCTCTAACTCTGTGTTCCGCTCTTTTCTTCACTTTCTACTCACTCTTCTTTCTTTAGTTCTACAAGGTCCTTTCTTTTTTTCTTTGTACTTATGTAGGATAAGTTTCACAAGGCAAAGGCGAAAAGTTGTCACTTTATAAATGCACATTGGCTTATTTCAATATTTTAGATGAATTTTTTTCTTTAAATTGACTGTCCCTGGTCTGGCACTTGAGTTCAGCCCATGTATTCTAAACTATATAAATTCTCATTTCTGCTCAAACTGTGCTATTTATGACATAGGGTAAATAAGGCAGACCTGTTTCAGTTCGATCTCCAACACCTACTACCCAAAAAATCTCATTCAGCTGATTCAGTCTTTCCCAAATTTGGGGTCCTCATTTTCAAAGAAAGAAGATGGCAGTATCCATGCTTGAGATGTGTTTTGACTGTACCAATCAATCGTGCTTAGAAAGCTCTTAACTATAAAGTAGTAGTTCTGCTACTTTATTGGAGATTTTGTGGCGATTGAGGTGCATTATGTATGTAAAGAAGTGCTAGAGACACATTGCTTGCTCTAATGATGTTGTATTCTGCATGAGTCACTGTAGTAAACATTGAACAAAAACAGATGCACGATCAGAGCTCCATCCGGTTTTAAAAACTCTAAAACTTGTTCCATTTTTGAGTATTGGAGATACTGCATAATACAAATAACTAAGTAAAGAATTTGCTAACAGTGTGAGAGTCTCCACATGAAACTATTTTCCGGACTAGAAACACTGATTCATTTTAATATCATCTACATCTATGTGTATGTGCAGTTGATGGCTATTCTACTTTATATATTTGTGTAGAATATTTTTATCATACCCATTTCATTTTCTCAGATGCTCTGACACTACTGTAGGAGTTTAAGGGAATATTTACAAACTGCATTTTAAAAGGACACATTCAGACAGTCAAAACAAAGTATGAACACAGACAGACAAACATTTACACATGGTGTCAAAGTATTTGGGTTTCAGACTGGAAAGTTAAGAGTTCATAGTGTATTTTTGTTTCAGTAATATACTATTGACAACTTCCTCATGAAGAAGCTCTTCAAGCATATAGAACCCTTTTCTAATTTTATCTTATTTCAAAATTCATAACCTTAAGATGAGGCATTGTTATTCCTCTTTTACATGTGACAGGAACAGAAACTCAGAAAGGGTAAGAGGCCACACACATACCTCGTATGAGTGGGGAGAGATTCCTGAGAGTTAATCTAATGTATTTTCCACTGCTTCACAGAATTCACTATTGTAATCTACACTGAGCTCTTTGGGAGATTCAAAAGGCTGTGTAATCAGCACATTTCTGACATGTGAAAATTATATCAAAAGCCTCATGATATAGAAATTATTGGCAGACACAAAAAAGAATAGAAATAACAGATGAAATAAGTTGTAGAGAGGATGAAAAGTTCATGTGACAGCAGAATAAAATGAGAAACTGACGCATCCAAGCTGTGCTATGCAATTAGCATCTCCATGGTAACTGAGATACGCGTGGAAACTCGGCAGTTACTTGCTGTCTCCATCACGAGCACACCCCTTCGTTTTTCTCTACTTACACTCTCCCCCTTTTCACTTGTAACACCGCCCCGGGTTTTCATTTACACGGCGATGGCATGGTGCCCCCTGGGTTTGTATTTTAAGATTCTCCCTTCTAACCTGTAAGTGTGGCCACGTTTTTCAATCTACATTTCTTCCTCTAAACAACCCAGAAATAATACTTGAAGTGTGACAAACTTCTCTGAATTAGACCACGGTTGAAAGTTGTGGAAGTAAATTTAAATAACTGTAATATAGTCAAAAAATAGGAAAATATCCTTTTAAATTTCTTTTGCAAAATATTATAGCGTAGTTTAAGGTTAAATAATTTACCTGCTTAAGTACAATCATTGGACATATAGTCACTTGAATATAGTTTAGTCTGTCATGGAAATGGACTCTATTATAAGAAAAATAAAACAGCTTTTAAAACTTCAAGTGAAACTTTTTTGGTGAAGTAATTTGATTATTTAGTCAATACCTACTGCTAACAAAATCTCTATTAAATGTTTAATTTGTCACCTTATAGATGATTGAAATAGTTTTCTTTTTATTCCAAACTTCAACTTCTTCAGAGTACCCATATTTATAAAACATTGTCTTGGGTTTGTGCAGCGGTTTGTATTACTACCTATTTCAGCTTTTTCCAAGAACTAGCAACAGATAAAAACTTGTTCACCTATCACTGTTTGTTTGATTTTTATCTAGCAATGAGCCAATATGAAATGCCAGGTTGCTCCTTAGTTCTGAGACAGAAATTTGGAGACTTGATCGAAGCCTCAGACAACAGGAGAGGGAAGAAAGAGCTAAGACTTAGCTATCAGCCTGCTTTGCCCCTTGCTGGAGTCTGAGCCTTGGGAAGTCCCAGCATGTGTTTACCAGGCTGCGTGCGCTTATGGGGACGTGTCCTTTCAGGCCGGTAACAAGGTGGAGCAAGATTACCCACGCGGCTTCCCTGTGGCCAGCTGGGTACTTAGCTTCCTTGCTGCTGAGACTCTGCTCCCACGGTCGGTGTGCAGTCGGGGCAAGGGCGAGCGAGGCCGGATGGGTGTCGGGGTGATTCTCCTGCAGGTGGAGAAAAGCAAGCAGATATTACATATAGTAGTTGTGCAGTTTTTACTGCCACAGATTTCCATGATTTATGATTCTCATGTTCTGCCGAAGGCAAAAATACAGTCAGTAGGCTATGGAGTCATATTGGAGAGCAGAAAAAAATCCAGATATTGGAAGGTTTCTAAATGTCTTGCAGCACAGTGGAGTTATGGTCAGTTTGCTTGGGTAGCTGTGTACCCGTAGACAAATAATGTTACTGTCCAGATGCAGTGGCACGACTGTGGATCATACTGTCTAAGTGGAATTAATTTTCTCATTTGAAATATTTTGGTTTTTTTAAAAGCCAAATATAATTTTCCATATTATTTTTATTCTCCAGAATTTCTACTAATGTAATGAAAAGATATAAATATTCCTATTTAATACAAATAAAATAGAAAATAATTGAAAATGCACTGTGCTGAAATCCTTATATTATTTTACACATGAATATAATGTTTTGACCCAGATGAGGGCCAAAGACTTTTAGCACCATTTCTATGGATTGCAAGGCTTGAAATACACATTACCATTTTTTTCTCAAACAGAGCAGCTTGGTTCTCACTGCACCTTGACAAAGGCTGCAGAACTGAAGGACTGGACACTCCATCGGCTGTGCATGTAAATAATTTTTACACATGTACGTTGGCATGTTAAACATCCCTGTCTTAGGATCACTTCTTTCTTTCTTTCTTTCTTTTTTTCTTTCTTCCTTTCCTTTCCTTTCCTTTCCTTTGCTTGCTTGCTTGCTTGCTTTTTTTGTTTGTTTTGAGATAGCATCTCGCTTTGTAGTTCAGGCTGGCCCTGAGCTCACTGTGTAGCCCAGGCAAGCCTCGAACTCAGCAATCCTCCTGCCTCTGCCTCCCGAGTGCTGGGATTACAGGCGTGAGCCACCACACTGGGCATTGTGGTATGTGGTACTGATTCCTGGTGGGCATGAGTCACCATGCTTGGCATGGTTGTATATGGTTACCAGGGATCAAACCAGGGGCCTTGAGTTTGTTAGGCAGGTGCTGGAACTACTGAGCTAAATCTCTGGCCCAGTAGTTCCATTTTTAAAACATTCAATCCATATTAAAAGCAAACAACATTTTAAAATTATTATGCAAAGTAGCCAGAGACAAATACAAAGTTTGCATCTACTTGACTTTCTAGCAGACTGTTCTTTGAAAGTTATACACAAGGAGAGACCCTTAGACTCTTTTACACTCCTAGGGAGTGAGCATTCCTGAGAGCGTCTGTCTCCTTAGGACTGACTCAGGAAGGTAGCCCTGCTCCACCAGTCTACTTCAAAGGCCTAAGTAGCCCATAACAATAGAGAAAAGACTCGGAGTCTGTGTCCTCTACGATGTCCTCAGTAACTGATAAAAGAGAAGGGAGAAGGGACATCCTTGGAGTCTGAATCCTCTGTCTAGATTAGGATACCTTTGTTCTCCCTTTCACCATAAAGCACTATGTAGTTCTGCTTCTGGGAGTAAGTCTAGAAGATTCCTGTAGGTTGAGCATCTTGGAATGTAGTCATGTCTTACTGGGTAGGAAATGCTTAGAGTGACTGGAAAGATCTAGAATCAGGGAACGGAAGCACAAAACAACATGGCTGGAAAAAAAAAAAACAGTTTGGGGAACTTAAAAAAAATTCATGTTTGAACATCCTTAAGTTCACGCTATTTATGTGACTGAATACATACATACATACATACATATATATATATATATATATATATTTTTTTTTTTTTTTTTTTTTTTTTTGCTTTTGAGACAGGGTCTTGCTTTGCGGTTCAGGCTGGCCCTGAGCTCACTATGGTGCCCAGGCAAGCCGCCGCGAACTCAGCAATCCTCCTGTCTCTGCCTCCCGAGTGCTGGGATTACAGGCGTGAGCCACCACGTCTGGCAATACTTACATATTTTGACTTTGGTTTAAAATTTAATAGGCCAAAATTGTTTTTTTGTGTGAAATACAAGGCCCTTTACTCTGACAAAATGTTTTCTGTTACATGCCTGTCATCACCAAAATAGTTAACGTGAATCTGTGTTTAATATGAGAGTTCATGTACTCTTTACTGTAGACCATCATGCTTGTCAAAAATTACATTGCTGAATAGTGATACATAAAAATGTAAACCCACTTGGCATGGCTTGTGGAAAATGCAATAGTATCTGTAGTTTCGTGTCCAATTTTATGGTCTTTTCTGTCCACGCCTGGCTTGTTTCAGTTAGGGTCTGGTCCTCCAGTTTCATC
>PVIC010048142.1:0-13613 GCA_004025085.1 Thryonomys swinderianus | reverse complement strand
AAGAATACAACTCTTATGTCTATATGAGTATTTATTTTTCTGGTCAAATCATGTATTGATAGCAAAAATTAGAAATATGTGATTTAGTATATTCACAGTACAAGAAACCTAAAGATGGTGCTCACTTAACTTCATAGCCAAATAAATTGGACAATGTTAAACATTTTCTTACCTAGGTATGTAATGTTTATTATAAGTTCACATGAATTGAAGACTAAACTTCAAAATTTTCAGAACTAAAAACTGGTGTAAGGTTGTTTTTGTCTTTTCTTTGTCATTATTCTGTAGTATGACATGACATTGTCAAAAAGCAAGTGACTGCAATGACTGGCTTTTTCTCTGTCTCAGTGAGTCTCTCTATAGATCCTTGTAACTGTGTCTAGTTTTTCAGAACTTCTTTTATTTCAAAAAACTTCATTGTAGTAATTGTTATCTCCCTTCCTATTCATAAAGCCCCTCAGCTGCTATCTGTTGCTCAACAAAAATTCACTGAAGTTCTGTAGACAATTCTTCTGAGTGTTCCTCCACCAGTTAGTTCCTCAACATAACCACTGTTTACAGGCCTGTGAATTCTGCTATAGTGCCAGTGTCATCAAGCACAGGGTCAATTGATGGTTAGCCATACTTCCTTCTAGGCAAATCTCAGTGTCATTAGAGAGACACTGGCCTCAGTTAACCATGCAGGAAAGGATATTCTAATGTTCCTTCCAGAACCGTGTAAGGGTTAAATCTGTATCTGTGATTATGTAGAAGCTATTCAAGAATAGTTCTTTGATGTATAATTTCTTAAAGTTAGGTATAATCTGCTGGCCAATAGGTTGCAGTAGAGGAATTATATTAGGTGGGAGGAACTCTACTGAGAGTCATGGAAATTCTTCACCAGTTCTTCCAAATTTCATGGGTGAGCTGGAGCATTGTCTGTAATAAGACCCTTGAGTGGTAAACCTTTGTCCTCTAGATAGTTATCAGTGAGACAGAGCTTTCCTGATCCACTCAAGAGGAAGTAGTACTCTTGTTACCCAGGATTTTCTATTAGATCTCCACGTGACCTCTAGACTATTTTTCATGACTTTATGTTTTCTGAATATTTTAGGCATCTCAGAATGCTCAACCAAGAGAGGTTTATCTTGAAGTCATCGCTCACACTGGCACATAGCTATAAGGTTTGCCTATCCTTTTTAGGCTTGTGGAATGGCATTTTCTTCTCTTCCTGGGTTATGGATATTCTCCTGGGCATTTTCTTCCAGAAAACGTTAGTTTCATCACAGTTGAAAACTTGATGAGAGCAAAAGCCATTTCTCTCTGTCATCATTTAGAAGTGGTATATGTAATTTTCAGCAGCCCTTTTATCAACACTGGCTGCTTTACCATGCCTAATTATGTTATCAACCCCAGTTCTCACATTAAAATTATAAAAAACCCTTACTGGAATGAAATGTTTTAACATTACCACCTGTTGATGGATTATTCTTTATGAGTTCTACATTTATAGCCCTAGCTTTTTTGTAAATTATAGACTCAGGCTGTAACCTGGTATCTGCCTTTGATTTATCCACTCTAATAATAACCTTTCTACCTTGTCCAACACTGTTAATTTTGACTTACCTGAGTAACACTTTTAGCAAGACTAGCTTCCTTATACAAACCTGTTCTCTATAAGTGTCAAGATGGTTGATTTCAAACTGCTGTATATATTAACTTGATCAGTCATATGAATGCTACTCTTATATTTCTCTACAATTTCCTTCTTTTGTGATTGTGTTGGGACCAAAGCACCTTCATTTTGTGAGTCGCCCCTATCTGATGTTTAAACTGTATACAAACTCTGTACTTTGTAAAGAACATCCTGTAACAATGTAATATGTAATCTGTAAAGACAACTGGTACATTTGTGTAAAGTTCCTGGAATGGTTTAAGTGTAGCATGTTAACAAGGTCGTTAAGTAACAGTGACCTTCCTGGCGGAGTCGATAAAAAATAACATTCCGGTGAGCTAACCACCAGAACTATTCCCACCAAAGAAACAAGACTCCTTTGTTTAAGGCTAGTTAGACCTCTCACAAGATGACCCTGTATCCCCCTGCCCATCCTTCCCCAATGACCGCCCAACAAGTATGTTAGTTTAAAAATTGTTAGCCAGTCCCTAGTAAGTACCCTACCCCTTCCTGTAAGTGACCCTACCTCTTCCTCCTTATGACCTAAAATTGCCTTTAAAAAGGCTTGAAACCACTCCATGGGGTCTCTAATCTGGTATTGGTAGACCCAATGCATTCTATGCTAATAAAGTGCTCTTGCTTATTACATGCATGTTGCTAGTCTTCTTGAGAAGCACAATCTGGGCACAACTGTGGTTTTTTTTCTCCCAATACCCAGAATCGAATTTAAGGCCTTGCTCTTGCCAGGCAGGCGTTGAGCTACATCTCTAACCCAATGTGATTGGTTTCTTTACCTTCCCTTCCTTCCTTTTCTTCTTTTCTAGCTTTTGGGGGACCATTTTGATAGCATTAGCAGTTATAAAGCACTGACTGGACTGGGGATCAAGCTCAGTGGTTCCAGCGTCTGCCTGGAAAGCAGAAGGTCCCAAGTTTAGTCCCCGGTAAACACATACCACAGTGGTGAGTGTGTGACTCATGTCCACCAGCAATCAGTACCATACACCACAAAGTAATCCCAGCACTTCGGAGGCAGAGGCAGGGAGGTTTGCTGTGAGTTTGATGCTAGCCTGGGCTGTGGGGAGCCAGCAGGAGCCAGGAAGACAGAAAGCAGAGATGTAAAACTACCTTCTAGCTGATAAGCCAAGATAAAAAGAAGCAGACTTGTAAAACAGCCCCCTAGCTGGTATGCTAAGATTGTGAGAAAGTAAAAGTGAGATAAGGATAGAGCAAAGCCTGAGGTCAGCCTGCGGTCAGCCGGGGTCTCCCCCTCTGTGAAATTCCACCTTTACTCCCTGCCCTATATATATGTTACCGCCCTACTTGCAATAAATGAGGCTTGATCAGAAAGCCTGTCTTGTCTCCATCCTTTTGCGCCCTCCTTTTCCTCCCTTTGGTTTCCAGGTACGAGCTCCTGTTGACTGTCCCACAGGCTGGGACACTGGGCTACACAGTGAATTCAGGGTCAGCCTGAATTACAAAATGAGATCCTGTCAAATAAAGTAAATAAAAATTAAAAAGCACTGACTAAAATCAATGTATCTGGGCTCTGATATGTACATTTATATACACTTTGCTGGTATAATGAGTCTTTATAACCACACAAGTGCCGGCTTATAATTAAAGACTTTGGTCATAAGTTAAAACTAAAGTTCCAGTTGGGTGCTCATGCCTATAATCCCAGCACTTGGGAGGCAAAGGTGAGAGGAGTGCTGTGAGTTTGAGGTTTGTGTGGGCTACATAGTGAGTTCCGAGCTTGAACTACAAAGTGAGACCCTGTCTAAAAAAAAAAAAAAAAGAAAAGGAAAGAAGAAAGGGAACATACTGGTGGTAGAAATAAAAAGTACATTATGAAAGTAATGAAAAGTTATATGAGTCATTATGAAAAGTAATATGAGGTTCCCTCAAAAAAAGTAAAAAGCTGGTTGTGGTAGCACAGACCTGTACTCCTAGCATTGGGAGGCTGAAGCAGGAGGATCACTGACAGTTCAAAGCCAGCCTCTGCTACATAGTGAGTTACCACACCTGGTAATCACAATACCATATGGGGCGTGGTGACTCATGCCCACCAGCAATCACTACCACATACCACAGTGCCAGGTGTAGTGGTTCAGCCCTGTAATCCCAGCACTCGGGAGGCAGAGGCAGGAAGGATTATCGAGTTCAAGGCTTGCCTGGGCTCCATAGTGAGTTCAGGGCCAGCCTGAACTACAAAGTGAGATCTTGTCTAAAACAAAACAAAACAAAAAACAAAAAAACCCCAATATATATGTGAATTAAAATACATGTACAATTTTTGTGCTTTAAAAATTAAAAAGAAGGTACACAGTAAATTTTGTACACACACATAGTAGTTGCTCAGTAAATGGTAGTATATATGTGTGTAGGAGCAATGGTTTCATTCTTCTAGTAGCAAAAGCTTGAAATGGAATTCCTGTGTGTGTTTTTTTTTTTAAACAGGGTCCTGCTTTGTAATTTAGGCTGGCCCTGAGCTCACTATGTAGCTCAGGCAAGCCTCAAACTCAGCAATTCTCCTGCCTTTGCCTCCCAGGTACTGTGGTATGTGTACTGATTGCTGGTGGGTGTGAGTCACCTCACGCAATACTGTTGTATGTGGTTACTGGGATTGAACCAGGGACTTTGTGCTTGCTAGGCAGGCACTGGAACCACTGAGCTAAAACTCCGGCCCAAGTAGAGCCATTTTGATGATGTTGGTTCTTCCTATCCAGGAATAAGGGATGTCTTTCCATCTTCTGATATCCTCTTCAGTCTCCTTTTTCAGAGTGTTGTAGTTTTCAGAGTAGAGGCCCTTTACCTCTTTGTTAGATTGACTCCTAGATATTTCATTTTTCTGGATGCTATTATAAAAGGGGCTGAGTCCACAATTTCTTTATCTATTATTTATATATAAAAAAGCAATTGATTTTTGAGCATCAGCCTTGTATCCAGTTATGCTACTAAATTTGGTGATTACATCTAGCAGTTGTTTGGTGGAGTTTTTAGGGTCTTCTAGATAGAGTATCATGTCATCAGCAATTAATGACAGTTTAACTTCTTCTTTTCCTGTCTTTATTCCTTTTATTTCTTTGTCTTGTCTACTTGCAATGACTAATGTTTCTAGCACTATAATGAATAGGATTGGTGATAGTGGGGATCATTGTTGTGGTTCTGACCTTAGTGTGAAAGTTTTCAGTTTTTGACTATTTAAGATGATGCTGGTTGTTGGTTTCTCATAAATAGCTTTTATTAGGTTGAGATATAGTCCATCTATTTCGAGTTTCTGGAGGGTTTTGATTATGAATGGGTGTTGGATTTTGTCAAGTGCTTCCTCTGCATCTATTGAGATGACCATATGGTTTTTGTCATTGAGTCTGTTGATATAGTGAATAATGTTTATTGATTTACATGTGTTGAACCATCCTTGCATCCCTGGGATGAATCTAACTTGGTCAGGGTATATGATCTTGATAATTCTCTGTATTCTGTTTGCCAATATCTTGTTGAGCATTTTTGCATCAATGTTCATTAGGGAGATTGGCCTGTAGTTCTCTTTTTGGGTTGGGTCTTTTTCTCCTTTTGGAATCAATGAAATGGTTGCTTCAAGGAATGAATTGGGTAGTATTGCTTCCCTTTCAATTTCATTAAATAGTTTGAGAAGTAGTGGTATTAACTCTTCTTTGAAAGTTTTGTAGAATTCAGTGGTGAAGCCATCAGGATCAAGACTTTTCTTTGTCAGTAGGTTTTTTTTTAGTACATGTTCAACTTCACAACTTGATATTGGGATATTTAACATTTTTATATCCTCTTCATTCAGCTTTGGAAGTTCATATGTGTCTAGGAATCTTTGCATTTCTTGAGAGCTTGTTTGGAGGTTTTAGCAGGGGAGCGCAGCTACTTGTATACCCTTGACCGAGGAAACGGTCCTCCTCTATTGGGGTTGGTCATCCTCTTCGACCGAGCGTGCAGCTTCGGGAAGGACGCACATGGAGCAGTGAGGGAGGAAGGGAACACCCGTCTAGTCAGCCAGATCAGCCCAATCAACCCTGGCGATCAATGGGGTGACAGATGTCACAGCCAAATCACCCTCACATCCATCTTTGCATTTCTTTCACATTTTCCATCTTATTGGAATGCAAATTTTCAAAGCACATGTTTATTGTCCTCTGGACTTCCATTGGATCAGTGGTGATTTCCCCTTTTTCATTCCTCATAGCATGGATTTGAGTCTTTTCCTTCCTTTGATAAGATTGGCTAGGGGTCTGTCAATTTTGTTAATCTTTTTGAAGAACCAACATTTGATTTTGTTGATTTTTTTGTATGGTTCTCTTAGTCTCCACTGAATTAATTTCTGCCCTGATCCTTATAATTTTTTCCCTAGTATGAGCTTTGGGTTTGTTTTGCTCCTCTTTTTCTAGTAGCTTGAGGTTCAGCATTTGGTCATTTATTTGAGTTCACTCTATTTTCCTGGTGTAAGCATTTACTGCTATGAATGTCCCTTGCTTTCATTGTATCTCATAAATTCCTATAAGTTGTACTGGGATTATTATTTAATTGTAAAAACTGTTCAGTTTCTTTCCTGATTTCTTCTGTGCCTCATTGGTGGGTCAGCAGAGTAACATTTAATTTCCATGTATTTGTGACCATCTTGGGATTTCTTTTGCTATTCAGCTCCAATTTCAAGGCATTATGGTCTGACAGTATAGAGGGGATGACTTAAAATCTCTGCACTTACTTAAACATGTTCTATGAACTAGTATGTGGTCTATTTTGGAGAATGACCCATGGGCAGTGGAGAAGAATGTGTATTCTGATATTGTCAGATGAAATACTCTGTAGGCATCTATTAAGTCCATTTGTTCAAAGGTTTGGTTCAGTCCAAGTATTTCATTATTGATTTTTTTTGTCCAGTTGATCTGTTTAGTTGTGACAGCTGGGTATTGAAGTCCCCTACTGCTATTGTATTAGTGCTTATTAGAGCTTTCATATCTGTTAATAATTGTTTTATATAGTTGGGAGCATTGGAATTTGGTGCATAAATATTTATGAAAGTCATCTCTCTCTCTGGGATTGTTCCCTGTACAAGGATGTACTGTCCTTCTTTGTCTCTCTTAATCAATTTTGGCTTGAAATCTATTTTGTCTGCAAATGAGGTAGCCACTCCTGCCTTTTTGCAGTTTCTTGTCGTGGAGAATTGTATTCCATCCTTTTACTTTCATTCTGGATTAGGTGCATTTCTTGTATGCAGCAGATTGTAGAATCTTGCTTTTTGATCCATTCTGCCAGTCTGTGTCTTTTAATTGGCCCATTGAGGCTATTAACATTAATGGCTGTGACTGATATGGTGTGATTTATAGCTGTCATGGTGTTATCCTATTCTTGGCTCTTTTTTCTTTGCTTTTCCCCTTTCCACTTAGTTTCATGTCTTGCTCACTAAACTCACTCTGCTCGGTCTCATGGGTTTGTGACATCATTGTTTTTCTCCAAGATATTCTTTAGAATGTTTTGGAGTGCTGGTTTTGTAATTGAGAAGTTCTTCAGGTGTTCTTTGTCATGAAAGTATCTTATTTCTCCATGAATTTTAAAGATAATTTTGCAGGATGCATCAGTCTAGATTGGAAGTTGTTTTCCTGCAATGCTTCAAACACTTCCTTCCAAGCTCTCCTTGCATTGAGCATTTGTGTTAAAAAGTCTGCTGTGATCCTGATGAGCTTCCCTTTTTATGTAGTTTTTTTCTTTTGCTTAGCTGCTTTCAGTGTTTCATTCTTTTGTTGGATATCTGTAACCTTGATAATTATATGCCTGGGTGTAGATTTTTTAATATCATGGGCTTTTGGAGTCCTATAAGCCTTGTTTATCTGTATGTCCAATTCTTTTCCTTTTCCTGTGAAGTTTTCTGCCATTACATCTGTGAACAGTTTATGTCTCTTGCACTCTCATGCTTCTTCACTGACTCTGATCAGCCTTATATTATCCTTCTTTGGGTCATCTAGGATCTGTTGGATTGATTTCTCATGGTCCCTTGCCATTTTCCATAAGTTATTCCTTTCCTGTTCATTGGCTGTGAACCTGTCTTCTAGGTCTGAATTTTGGTTTTCTGCTTCGTTCATCCTACTTTGCATACTTTCATTCTCGTTGTTGATCACCTGGACCTCTGCTTGAAACCTCTGGGGATTGAACCACCAAGCCTAATGTTCCATTGCTTTTGTTATCTGAGCTTCTATGATATTCCTGATCTCTTCTTGAATGAAGTCCTTCATTGTGGACAGCATCTCTGTTCTCATTTCAGAGATCAGTTCTGATTTCCATTTTAGTAGATCTGGTCTTGTTACCAGTTCAGAGAATCCTGGAGATTGAGCTTCATTTTGCTCCATTTCCCTTTTCCCTGAATTTGCCTGTGCTGGTGATCTCTATGCCTGGGTTCTTGATTTTTTCCTCATTCCTATTGTGCTGGTGAACACTGTAAATCATTGCACAACCTATGTGGCCCTTACCCAGACTTGTGCAAACAGGACTGGAGCTCCCCGAGGCTTCTGGCCTGAATCCAATGATGGGTAGTCTAAACTCCCCTAGGGTGGATGGATGTCCTACAGGGTGGCTGGCCTGGGTCTGGTGGTGGGCTGGTTGCTTGTAGGTTGTGGAAGTGACTGTGCAGCCTCCGATGTGCTTACCCAGACTCACCAGGGGGAGTGGAGGTCACAGGGGCATCTAGCCTGGGTCCAGTGATGGGTGAGCTGCTTGCAGGCAGTGGAATGGAGGCCCCTAGGTTGGCTGGCCTGGGTCTGGTGGCAGCCTGGCTGCTTGCAGACAGCAGATGTCACTGCTGAAAATTCATTTTCTGCTAATGCATTTTAGTTCTATAGATGATGAATAGTATTTTACTGACCTTTCCTTTCTGTTTTATGGGCTACTGAATGCAGATTTTCCTAGTGTTTTTCAAGGATCACTGTGCATGCATGCGAGATGTGTGTGTTTTGTGTGTGTGTGTGTGTGCGCGCGTGTGTGTATGCATGCATTACTGGGGACTGAACCACAAAGCCTTTGCACTGATCAACATCCACACTCATTTTTATTAAAAAAAATTTTTTTTTGATACAGGGTCTTGCTTTGTAGTTCAAGCTGGCCCTGAACTCACTGTGTAGCCCAGGCAAGCCTCAAATTCAGTAACCTCCTGCCTTTGCCTCCTGAATGCTGGGTTTATAGGCATGAACCACCATGCCTGGCTTTTTTAAAAATTTTTTTGAGTCTAAGTCTCAAAAATCATGAGGTGATAGTAGTTTTGTGATAGAATATGTGATTAGACAGGTAGCTATATTTGGTTTTTAAAAAATAACTAATATGGGGCCGGAGATTTAGCTCAGTGTTTCCTGTGCCTGCCTCCAAGTGCAAGGTCCTGAGTTCGATCCCTGGTAACCACATATGATGTTGGGCGTGGTGAGTCATGCCCACCAGGAATCAGTACCACAAACCACATTGCCGGGCATGGTGGCTCACGCCTGTAATCCCAGCACTCAGGAGGCAGAGGCAGGAGGATTGCTGAGTTCAAGGCTTGCCTGGGCTGCATATTGAGCTCAGGGACAGCCTGAACTACAAGGTGAGACCCTGTCTCAAAAACAAAAAACAAAAAACCTAATACTGTCATGCAGTTCCAAATTATAGAAAAGTTTTATAAGTGAAGTATTTTCATGGCTTTGTCCCTGATTACCAATTTTACATCTCCTGAGACAGTCTTTATTACTAGTTGATAGTGTTTTCTTCCAGAAATACATTATAGATAGCAAAAATGAGAGGAGGATGTGTTTTTTTTTTAAATGTCACACTAGTGATTGAATCACTGTCTTTGCACAGAACTATGTCTTCACTCTTTTACAGTTTTTATTTTGAAACACAATCTGAGTCATTAAGTGGTCCAAATTTAGGAACCTCCTGCCTCAGCTTTCTTCCATGTTGGGTTTATCTCCTTTTTAAAAATTTAATTTTGTTTAAAGTGGTAGTATGGATCATTCTGAACTTGGGTTTTCATTTTACTTAACTGATTTTGGAGATCAGTCTTCTGTCAGCACATTGTTTCTTCATTCTTCTTCTATCCCTACTCAATCTTATTAAGAGTGGTGGGAGGTCAGGTATTTAGCTCAGTCATTCCAGTGCAAGGTCCTGAGTTTGATCTTCAGTACCACAAGCATGCATGTATAAATAAAATAAAAAAAAAACTAAACAAGTCCTTAAAAAAACTAGATTGATTGATGGGAGAAGATACTTTCAATATTAGGGATAAATAAGAATTCAGTGTATTGTCTTTCAAATCATATCTTTTTTTTTTTTTGAGACAGGGTCTCACTTTGTAGTTCAGGCTGGCCCTGAGCTCACTATGGTGCCCAGGCAAGCCAAAATCTTACCTTTTTAAAACATTACTTTTATTTTAAAGTGAAGAAAGGTTTTAATGGACAAATTTGTCTAACAGTTACACACAAAGTATGTGGAGAAATATACACTCTTCTAAACAGTATTTCTTACTGTTTATCACAGTATTGTTAACTTTTGTTTATACCAGGGGGAGTATTTTTCAAGAGTTGACCTCTGACAGTGTTCTTCTGGGTTTTTGGCAGTACTGGGGATTGAACTCAGAAGACTGTCCATACTAGGCAAGCACTGTACCAGTAAACTCCTCCATTAGTCTTGCTTTTGCTTTTTAAGGAATAATGTTAGAGATTTAGTCCAGGGTGAAGGTTTCTGTTGCTTGGTAGTTTGTAGTTTTCAGATGATTAATACTTTATCTAATTAGAGGTTAACTGAAAACAGTATTTGTAATAAATTGAATTAGATTTTTTCAGATTTTTTTTTTTTACTGGATCTTGTGTTACTTTTTTTCTTTTCTTTTTCTTTTTTTGGATACAGGGTCTCATTTTGTAGTTCAGGCTGGCCCTGAGCTCACTATGGAGCCCAGGCAAGCCTCAAACTCAGCATTCCTCCTGCCTCTGCCTCCCCAGTGCTGGGATTACAGGTGTGAGCTACCACACCCTGCACTGTGGTATATGGTACTACACCCAGTATTGCTGTATGTGGTTACTGAGGATTGAACCAGGGACCTTGCTTTTGCTAGGCAGGTGCTGGAACCACTGAGCTAAATCTCCAGCCCTATTTTTCTCTCTTTGCTGAGATAAATACCTGACACCTAAAGCTAAAAAATGAAAAGTTTATTTATCTCACAGTTGGTAGAGGTTTCAGTTCATAATTGGCTGGCTCCAAGGCAGGGCGGCATGACAAACATCAAAGAGGAGAAACAGTTCATGATAGACATAAGGTAGTACAAGCACTTTAAAAGCATCTTTCTGACCCTTTTATCTTATCCAGACTAATTAAGCCAGATGGCACTCATACCTTCTTTGAGCCTAGCATTGTTCAATTCCTCTGTTACACACTCTGGACATAACCGCCTCTGAGAAAGCCTAACCTATGGCTATGACACCATCCAGGGACATCTATATACAGGCCATAGCACAACTATTTATACTTTGTATAGGATTTTTTGTTTTGTTTTGTTTTGTTTTGTGTGATACTGGGAATCAAACTCACAACCTTGCACTTGCAAGGTAGGTTGTGGCACCACTGAACTAAATCCCCAGCCCTGTATATATGTTTTATTTAGCAAGGTCAGTTCAACAAAACTGCCATGAATTCTTCAGATTTGTGCAGTGTTATAATTCATAAAGAAAGAAAGGAGGCCATTTCAATAGCTTTCCTTTAGATTATTTATGACACGGGATCTCTTTAATAACAGAGTGCTATTTATGTTCTTAGTTTTTAATTTTTTTGTGGTACCTGGGGTTGCTTGCAAGGCAGGCATGGCACCACTGAACTAAATCCCCATCACAATTTATATTCTTTTATTTTTGCTTTTTGAGACAGGGTCTCGCTTTGTAGTTCAGGCTGGCCCTGAGCTCACTATGGTGCCCAGGCAAGCTGCCGCGAACTCAGCAATCCTACTGTCTCTGCCTCCCGAGTGCTGGGATTACAGGCATGAGCCACCACGTCCGGCATTGTGGTATGCGGAGTTGATTGTTGGTGGGCGTGTCTCCATGCCCAGCATTATATGTGGTTACCGGGGATCGAACTCAGGACCTTGCGCTTGCGAGGCAGGCGCCGGAACCACTGAGCTAACCCTCCGGCCCCACAATTTATATTCTTATATTCTAATCATGTTGTGATGTTTATATATCTTTGTATTAAAGCTCTTTCAATATTTTTTGCTTTCTGCAAGTAGTGCCAAAATTTTTTGTTAGGTTTAACAATAATAATTTACTTGATGTTACAAAGAGGGTATTTCTTTTAATTCTAACATTAGAATGCCCTAGAACTCAGTATAATGTCTAACTCATAGTTATTTTACTTTATCTCATTCTGTATAATAAGTTCTATGAGGCAGAATTTGTTTATTTATTTGGTGGTACTGGGGATCAAACTCAGGCCCTTGTGCTTCCAAGGTAGGTGTGGTACCACTTGAGCTAAATCCCCAGCTTTAAATTTTATTTTAATCACTACTCTACCACCAAATAAAATAGTGCTTAGTATGGAATAGGTTCTTAATAAATGATCATGAAATAAATGAATTTTGAAATAAACCACCAGGTGCTTCTGGAAAACATTTGTAAATGCTGTAATTTTAAAAATGATATTTTGGTTACTACTTGAATATAGTGCTGTTACAAGGATCTGTTGCAGACTACTAGTTGTCTTCAGTGTTTTGAGCTTTAAAGAATTATATCTGTGCAAGTCTGTGAAAGATCAGGAAAGGTAACTTGCTCTTGTGGCTATATTCATAAAGGTTATGAGGTTATATTTATCTCAGTACTTAGAGCAGTTGTTTTGTTTACCTGTCTTTGGAGTATTCCGTGAAGATATGTTAAACCTACATTTGGGGAAATTAGGTTGTGAACTGAAGTATTGAAATACTGAAGTTATACTTTTGCTTTTTTTTTTTTTGTTTTTGAGGACAAGATGTCTTCATGTTGCCCATGCTGGGATTGACCTTGGCCTCCACTGATCTTCACACCTCATCTCTCAAGCACCTGGCACTGCGGGGGTGGGGGAATACCTGCATGAAGTGTTATGCTTTTATATAGCAGAAGTAAAGCTGACACATTTTTGGAATTTAAAACTTGGATGAGGGATAATTGTTTTTCAGGGAGCCTTATTTTTATTTGTAAGATCATTCTGAGAATTACTTGTATTAATTATAACACAATGTACTCTTGTTTTTAGGTGAGCAATTTATAGAACTAACGGATAACTTCCTGAGGGCAAATTTCAGAAAAGGCTGCCCACCCTTGTTTACTATTTTGAAATCTTTATATTATAAAGCAGAAAAGGTAAAATTTGGTACCCAGTTTTGCTGTTGTGCTTTTTTTTTTTTTTTTTTTTTGAGACAGCGTCTCGCTTTGTAGTTCAGACTGGCCCTAAGCTCACTGTGTAGCTCAGGCAAGCCTCAAACTCAGCAATCCTCCTGCCTTTGCCTCCCAAACGCTGGGATTACAGGTTTGAGCCACTAAAGCCCAGCATTTGTGGTACATAGTACTGATTGCCAGTGCGTGTGAGCTACCACACCCAGTATTGTTGTATGTGGTTACTGGGGATCAAACCAGGGACCTTGCACTTGCTAGGCAGGCACTGGAACCACTGAGTTGAATCTCCCGCCCTTGCTGTTGTGCTTTGGTTGATTTTTTTTTCTTTCGGTATTGGGGGGGGGGGTCAAATGATTAAATTTTTATGGAAAGATTTCCAAGTAAAATACTACAATAATTTTCTCTATTCTATGCTGTCCTCTAGGTCTGAGATTCGGTTCTCTGCTTCATTCATCCTGCTGCGCAAGCTTTCATTCTCCTTCATCATTCCCTGGAGTTCTGCTTGAAGCTGTTTAAAAGGTTCCATTGCTTCTGCTAACTTGGATTCAATCATCTCACTGATCTCT
>PVIC010048141.1:0-13613 GCA_004025085.1 Thryonomys swinderianus | reverse complement strand
TTTTTTTTTTTTTTTTGAGACAGGGTCTTGCTTTGTAGTTCAGTCTGGCTCTGAGCTCACTCTGTAGTCCAGGCAAGCCTCAAACTCAGCAATCTTCCTGCCTCTGCCTCCAGAGTGCTAGGATTATGGGCAAGAACCGCCACAGCTGGCATTGTGGTATGTGGTACTGATTGCTGGTAGGGTGAGTCACCACACCCGGTAATGTTGTATGTGGTCACCAGGTATCGAACCAGGGACCTTATGCTTGCTGGGCAGGCACTGGAACCACTGAGCTAAATCTGCAGCCCTTCCCTCTGTTCTTGAAAGGATTCGGCTCCCCACCTGGAATCTCCAGCCTGGGCATTCATATAGTTATTATCTGTCTCTCCTCCCAAAAGTATTAATCCTAGTTTTAATCAGATCCACATGTGGAGTTCAACCTACTGTTATCAAAATGAATGCAACTCTCAACTAAACCAGGCAGTGTACAGAGAGCACAACTGTGTATTGTATCACTTAGAGGGATAACCCTTGAGAAACATGTTGTTAGGTAGTTTTGATGTTGTGAAAGCATTATAGACTGTGCTTATATAAACTAAGACAACTACAATGTCATCAGGCTGTACAGTCTGCTGGGCCTACCATTGCATATCTATTATTTTTAATTAAATTCTTTATTGGTACATTTTATATACATCTCACAATCACACACAACATTAGGGAATTTGTACCTGTATATGACACAAGTTAATTCTCATTTTTACCCACATCCCTACCCACCCACACCTCCCCACCCCCTATATACATGCTCTTTTATTTTCTTTCAGAATCATATTTATTCCTTCCCCTCATTACTTTCCCACACCAAATTTCCTTAGGAAATATCCCATTCTACAAAAACTGTCATACTTTCTAGAGCTCATTTACATCTACAGGTGCTCATATCAAAGAAAAGATCTGGTATTTGCATATCTGTGATCTATTTATTTCACTTATTAGCGTGTCCTCCAGGTGTATCCATTTGCACATAAATGAATGAATCTGGTCATTCTTTATGGCAGAATAATACTCCATTTAAAAAATAAACCACATCTTTATCCAGTTTCCAGTTACATATGACTATTATTGACTGAAGCATTTGTTTGTGAGCTGGGACTGAACATAGGCTTTCTTTTCTTCTACATTATAATTGTCCTTCCCCATTTACTCCTTTATTTTTTATGTTTTATTTTTTTTTAATTTTTTTTGAGACTGGATCTCGCTTTGTAGTTCGGGCTGGCCCTGAGCTCACTATGTAGCCCAGGCAAGCCTCGAACTCAGCAATCCTCCTGCCTCTGCCTCCCGAGTGCTGGGATTACAGGCGTGAGCCACCACGCCCGGCACTACTCCTTTATTTTTTTGAGACAGGGTCTTGCTTTGTAGTTCAGGCTGGCCCTGAGCTCACTATGTAGCCCAGGCAAGCATTGAACTCAGCAATTCTCCTGCCTCTGCCTCCCAAATGCTGGGATTACAGGCGTCAGCCACCACACCTGGCACTGTGGTACGTGGTACTGATTGCTGGTGGGAGTGAGTCACTACGCCTGGTATTGTATGTGGTTAACAAAAATCAAACTCAGGACCTTGGGCTTGCTAGGCAGGCACTGGGACCATGGAACTAAATCTCCAGCCTCCCCCCCTTGAACATTAATTTTACCTCTAATTTTCTCCTAGATAGGTCAGTCTTCTTGCAAAATATCTCAGTTCGTCAAGAGTTTCATCTTCAGAGAGAGCTTCACCTTTAAGAAGAAATTGTTAACCTGCAACACCTAGATGATATTCTCTGTACTTGGGGCACATCTGCCTTCTCAGGGTCATCCTAAGTTGGCTTTCACATCTCCTTCACACTGGCTTTCTTCTCCTGGACCCCAGGGTTCCTTGGTGTATTACCTGGTTTTGACCTGGCACATCTTGTAACTGCTGTCTGAGAAAAGGAACACAGGTAGTACAAGTAAATGTTTCTAAGAACTTCCATACCTAGAAATATCTTAGTCACATTTGAAGTCTGCTGGTCATGAAATTCCATGTGGGATTTAATTTTCTCCGAGAGTAGTATGTGTTCTGTGTTTGTTGTGTTCTACCTTCTGCCTTCTAGCAATGCTGTTGTCAAATCTGATAGCATCTTCCTATCCTAATTCTTTTTCAAATTGATTTTATTGATATATTTTATATACACATTATGATCACATTCAACATTAAGAATTTGTACCTGAACGTGACAGCTCTTGATTCTCACTTTTACCATTCCCCTACCTTCCCTATAATCCCAAACCCCATACATGTGGGCTTTGTTTCCCTTTTTTCTTACCATCAAATTTTTCTTTCCTTTCTTTACTTTCCCTACCTTCCCTTTCCTTTTTCCTTTTGAACATTTTCTTCCTGTTTTACAATACCTGTCATACATTTTGGCATTCATTTACACCTTCAGTTTTTCATGCTAGAGAACAGATACAGTATTTAACACATCTGTGTCCTATTTATTTCACTTAGGAATATGTTCTCAAGGTACGTCCACTTGAGTACAAATGACTCAAATTTATCATTCTTTATGGCCCCATTTTATAGAAAAAAACACACATATCTTCTTTATCCAATCTCCCATTGATGGGCATTGGAGCTGTTTCCAAAATATAGCTATTATAAACTGAACTGCTATAAACATGGGTGCACATATGTTGGTGTAATGTGAGTCTTTTAATTCCCATATATATATACATATATATGTATATATATATAATATATACCTAGCAGTGAATAGGTCAAATGGGACCTCTAATCTTAGTTTTTTGAGGAGTCTCCACACTGATCTCTACAGTGGTTGCACCAGTCTACATTACCACCAACAGTGAAGAAGGGTTCCTTTCTCCCCAAGGCCCCCCAATGGAATTTGTTGTTGATAGCAGCCATTCTTTCTGGAATATTCACTGTTCTAATTCTTAATTCATTGTATAAAATTTATCCCTCTTTCTCCTTGTTACATCCTGCGAATCTGTGGCTTAGGGGTCCCCAGACTCACCCTCGCTGCGCCTGTCTCCCTTTCCAGTTTAGAGAAAGAAAAGTCAGAGCAGACCAGTGCACAGCAAAAACTTTATTGCACATATTGCAAGAAGAGATACACAGCACTTCAGGGGAGTGTAGGGTGTCCAGAGCTGAGTAGGGACCAGCAATCCTGTTCTTCAGGGTTAGGCTCCCATCTCCACACCCTCACCTACCCCTGAGAAGCATTTATAATCTTCTCTTTGATGGCATGAACTTTCAGACTTCATGACGATGTGTCACAGGGTAGATCTTTCTTCATTCTTTGTTCACAGATGTTTAGCTTCCCAGAAGGTTTATGAGAATAGTAATATCATATTTTCAAAAATGTTTGTCACTTTTAGTGCCGGGCGTGGTGGCTCACGCCTGTAATCCCAGCACTCAGGAGGCAGAGGCAGGAGGATTGCTGAGTTCCAGGCTTGCCTGGGCTACATAGTGAGCTCAGAGCCAGCCTGAACTACAAAGCGAGACCCTGTCTCAAAAAAAAAAAAAAAAGTTTGTCACTTTTATACTTGAATGACTATTTAGCTGGGTAAAAAGATCCTATCAGTTTGTTCTTTTTAAAAGTGTGATAAAAAAACATAACATTAAATTCATATTTTAACCATTTTAATAGCACAATTTAGTACTATTATCTTCACATTGCACTTTTTGACCTGCCAAGAACTCTGCACCCACTGAACATGAAATGCACCCCCCCTCGGCCTTTGGCAACTACCATTCTACTTTATCTTTCTATGAATTTCACTACTTTAGAAACCTCATATGAATGGATTCACATGGGTTCGTCCGTGGAACATGGAAAGGATGACTTTCTTTTCAAAGGCTGCAGAACATTCTTTGTATGCGTATCTTACATTTTATTCACCCACTGCTAAAAGACCACTGGATTGCATCCATTTTTTGGAAACTGCACATAAAGTTGCAATGAATGTAAGTTGCACATACATTTTTGAGATCCTACTTTGAACTCTTGGATTTATACCTAGAAGGGGGAGTCATGTATCATACAGTAGTTATACTTTGGCTTCTTAAGGACTCTCCATACTGTTTTCCATAATGACTGCACCATTTTACCTTCACACCAAGAGGCATGTTCCAATTTCTCTGCATTGTTGCCAACAACTGTTATTTTATGTTTTCTTTTATAGTGGACATCCTGACAAAGGGATTGCTTATTTCTTGGGATCTTTGAAGAAATTGCTCATCCCTCTTACGGGATTTGAATTTGTCCTGACTTTTCTCTTTATAAATTAACTGAGTATTTTCTTTTTGTCTGTTTACCCCTCAAAACTTACTTATTTTTAGAATCTAAACTGGGCGTGGTGGCTCACGCCTGTAATCTCAGCACTCGGGAGGCAGAGACAGGAGGATTGCTGAGTTTGAGGCTTGCCTGGGCTACATAGTGAGCTTGGAGGCAGTCTGAACTATGAAGCAAGACCCTGTCTCAAAATATAAAAAATAAAAAAATCTAATAATTTTTACTAATATTATTCTAGAGTTTATTTTAAAATTTTAAATGAGGGCTGGAGATTTAGCTCAGTGGTTCCAGTGCCTGCCTCACAAGCACAAGGTCCTGAGTTCGATCCCGGTAACCACATACAATGCTGGGCGTGGTGACTCATGCCCACTAGCCATCAATACCACATACCACAGTGCCAGGTGTGGTGGCTCACGCCTGTGGTCCCAGCACTTGGGAGGCAGAGACAGGAGGATGGCTGAGTTCGAGGCTTGCCTGGGCTACATAGTGAACTCAGGGCCAGCCTGAACTACAAAGCAAGACCTGTTTCAAAAAAAATAAATTAAATTTATATTAATTGATACAGAAAGATATAAATACTGTGCATATATTGGAGCATTACATGATATTTTGATAAATGTATACATTTTGCTACATTTAAATCAGGTTAGACATATCTATAAAAATCCTTTCTTGTACAAATTTCATAATTCTGTGGCCACCCTCTTGTCATTTTTTTTTTTTTTTTTTTTTTTTTTTTTTTTTTTTTTTTTTTTTTTTTTTTTTTTTTTTTTTTTTTTTGCTTTTTGAGACAGGGTCTCACTTTGTAGTTCAGGCTGGCCCTGAGCTCACTATGGTGCACAGGCAAGCCGCCGCGAACTCAACAATCCTCCTGTCTCTGCCTCCCGAGTGCTGGGATTACAGGCGTGAGCCACCACGTCCGGCATTGTGGTATGCGGTGTTGATTGCTGGTGGGTGTGAGTCTCCACACCCAGCATTAGATGTGGTTACCGGGGATCGAACTCAGGACCTTGCGCTTGCAAGGCAGGCGCCGGAACCACTGAGCTAACCCTTCGGCCCCTCTTGTCATTTTTCTTTCAACAACTTCTTCTTCTTTTTAAAATTTATTTATTTATTTATTTATTTATTTATTTATTTATTTTTCTGTACCGCGACTGGAATTCAGGAGCTAGCACTTGCCAAGCAAGCGCAGCACCACTGAGTTACATCCCCAGCCCTACTTTCAACTTCTGTGAGATGAACTTTTCAGATTTTGTGTATGAATGCAATCATGCAGTTCTTGTCTCTCTGTGCCTGCTTTATTTCACTCAACGTAGTAATTTTCAGTTTCACCTATGTTTTTGCAAATGACAGTGTTGTAGGATTTTTGTGTAGGGAGATGGATGATCTTTTATCCCAAGAAGCAGCTTTGTTCCTACCGGCCCTGACTCAGCGGACTGACTTCCAAAGATTGAGGAGGAACATGGCTAGTTTCACCCTTTTGTACAAGTTTTGTGTCCTTGTCTCCCTTCTATGAGTTTATGCTAACATTCTACAGTCTGGTTGGGTGTGGTTGTTACAGTTACATCAGAACTCCATGTGCTGCATGGTGGCCAGTATGGCTACACTGAAAAGTTCCCACCCTTAAGGGGCCCTGTCACGTTCTTTTTTAATGGGTGATAGTATTCTAATGTGTGTACACACCACATTTTCTTTGTCCAGTCATCAGTTGTGGTTTGCATTTCTTGGCTACTGCGAACAATGCTGAAATAAACCAGAGCACAGATGTTCCTGACATACTGAGTTCACTTCCTTTGAATGTGTACCTAGGGGTGGAATTGCCCGATCATATTTTAATTTTTTGAGGAAGCTCTGTCCTGTTTTTCATAATAGCTGTGCTATTTCTGAGGTTTCTTTTTCTCCTCATCTTCATCAATATTTTCTTTGTCTGTTTGATAACAGACACTCTTACCTGTACAGTGATAATGTGGCTTTTATTTTCACGTCCCTGACAGTTAATAATGATTATTTCTTGCAACATTATTAGCTATTTGTATGTTTTCTTTTTTAAATATCTATTTAGCTGTGTAGCTCTTTTTTTTTTTTTTTTTGAGACAGGGTCTCGCTTTGTAGTTCAGGCTGGCCCTCAACTCACTATGTAGCCCAGGCAAGCCTTGAACTCAGCAATCCTCCTGCCTCTGCCTCCTGAGTGCTGGGATGACAGGCGTGAGCCACCACGCCCAGCACCGTGGTATGTGGTATTGATGGCTGGTGGGCGTGAGTCACCACACCCAGCATTGTATGTGGTTACTGGGATCAAACTCAGGGCCTTGCACTCGCGAGGCAGGCGCTGGAACCACTGAGCTAAATCTCTGGCCCTGTAGCTCATTTTTAAATTGAGTTATTTGGTTTTTGCTGTTGAGCTTTCAGAGACCCTTAGTATTCTATTAACCTCTTTTCAGATGTAATTTTCCAACATTATTGTGTTCTTTTTGCACTGGGAATCAAACTCAGAACCTTGCACTTGTGAGGCAGACATGGTATCATGGGGCTAAATTCTTGGTTACTTTTCCCACATTTTATAGGTTCTCTTTTTATTTTGGTTGCTACTTTCATCACTGTGCAGAAATTTCCTAGTTTTACATAATCTCATTGATCTATTTTTGTTTTTGTTTCCTGTGCTTTTGTGATCTTGTCAAAAAAATTCTTATGGTGCTGGGCGCAGTGACTCACACCTGTACTCCCAGCACTCAGGAGACAGAGGCAGGAGGACTGCTGAGTCCAAGACTTGCCTGGGCTACATAGTGAGGTCAGGGCCAGGCTGAACTACAAAGCGAGACCTTGTCTCAAAAATAAAAATTATTATGAATCTCAGTGTCCTGAATCACTTTTTCCTATATTCTATACTAGTAGTTTCATAGTTTTGGATCTTACATTTATTTCTTTAACTCACTTTGAGTCAAATTTAATAACTGGCAAGAGATAGGACTCTAGTTTCATTCCTCTACATGTTGGTCTCCAATTTTTTCCAGCACCATTTATTGTAAGATTGCTCTTCCTCCAACATGTGTTCTTGGTATATTTATCAAAACCCACTTGATGCATGGATTTATTTCTAGACTCTCTATTCACTTTCATTGGTCTGCGTGTCTGTGTTTTTGTGCCAGCACTATGCTGCTTGAGTTTCTACATAGTTGTAGTATATTTAGTTAGAAGATGTAATGCCTCCTGCTTTGTTGTCTTTGCTCAAGAAGACTGGCTCTCTCTCTCTCTCTCTCTCTGTGTTGTGATTTTAGGGCAGCTCTATAAAAAATGCCATTGATACTTTTATAGGGATTGCCTTGAATCTGTACTGGAGTTGATTTTTATTTTTCCTTTTCCAGTGTTATTTTGAATTTTATTTGATACCTAGTACATGTTTTCTCTCTGTAGATCCAAAACCTCTTTAATTTCTGGAAAGCTATCTTGAGTTGTATCTTTTTTTTTTTTGAGACAGCGTCTCGCTTTGTAATTCAGGCTGGCCCTGAGCTCACTATGTAGCCCAGGCAAGCCTCGAACTCAGCAATCCTCCTGCCTCTGCCTCCCAAGTGCTGGGATTACAGGCGTGAGCCACCACGCCTGGCACTGTGGTATGTGATATTAATTGCTGGTGGGTGTGAGTCACCACACCCAGCATTGTATGTGGTTACCGGGGATCGAACTCAGAACCTTGCGCTTGCGAGGCAGGTGCTGGAACCACTGAGCTAAATCTCCGGCCCATTGAATTGTATCTTTAATAATATTTCTACCTCCTTCAGTTTTATTTTGAACTTGGTGCAGCAAGGTAGTCATGACAAGATGTGCTCTGACCTGGGAGAAAGAAATGTCTTTTCCTGTCTTCTGTATCTATTGTTTTCTCCCTAATTTTATTTTTTAAAAAATCAGTCTACAATCTCTTTTTGTTTACAATTTTGCTTTTGCTTCTGGTCTACTCTGGGAGCTATTTTCTTCCACTGCCACCCCTGTCCTCCTTGTGGATTTGTGTCTTCCTGTGTAGACCTATATGGTATCTTTGGATTACTGCTCTTGGATGGTGCAAGCATTATTAAATCAGGAGCTTGTGTGGAGTCAGTGCTACATTCAAGCTAGTGGAAACCTCACGCCTGGACTTTTGGTTCACGCTTCCCCTACACAGTAGATCTGAGCAGTGAGGGCTTCTCCCTGGTGAAAGCGTCCCTTTTCGCATCTCACAGACAGACTACTTTCTCAAACTTGGTTTACCTGTTTCTCAGAATAGGCGCAGGCCAGGGAGCAGCCACTGCCGCTTCGTGTCCTTGCTCCTGCTGGTGCGGCAAGGTAGTCATGACAGGATGCACTCTGACCTGGGAGAAACAAATGTCCTGGGCTTTTCCTGGAATCTGCAGCAGTATCATCCTTTTAGCTTCCTCCTCCTTTGAGCAGCACCCCTGCCTGTCTGTGATGCAGCCACCTCCTGGCTTCACTGAGGGCAGTGTTTTGGTTTTCCTTCTGTCTGCTTGCAGGCAACCTGGAGAGGATGCAAGAGAAAACTTTGGCGTTTATTGCATATTCAACTTTGACAAGCGCCCTGCTCTAAACCACTGTCTCACTCTCTTTATAAATAGCAGCTAAGTTTGGTGGTGGGGGTATGAGTTTTCCTCTGTGAGAGGGGCTATGGGAAAGTTTCTGAGTTTCTGTCCTTGGTAAGCTTATGGTCCCAGACAAGACAGACATGGCAATAGGTTGCACATGCAGTGTTAGTATTTGTCCAGTGAGCAGTACAGGCGGCATCCATATGGTCAGAGCGAGGAGAGTGAAGCTGCAGGACAGGGAAGTCTCCAGCAGGAAATCAGACCACTCTCTTGCCTCTGCCCTCCAGGGTGACCATGTGTGGCTGGACTCTCCCTCCACCGATAAGAACAGCGTGGCCATCGGAGGCATCATCAAAGAAACAAAGCCAGGCAAGGTCTTGGTTGAGGATGACGAAGGCAAGGTCAGTGCTGCAGGACTCTCCTCTGGTCCCCTTCTGTTGCTTCCCAACCCCAGCGTTCCCAAGCCCAATGGGTGTCTGTGAGGCTGGATGGACCACAGTGGAGTCTGGCCCTTGTGCATGTTGTGTGTTTGTCTTGGGAATGTCACCAAACTGCACTCAAGTGAGACTAGGAGGCTGAGGGGAGCAGGAGGAGGTGAGGTGGGTGAGGGGAAGCAGGGGTGCAGAGGGAAAGGGGAGTTGGAGGGGAAGGTGGGTGAGAGCAGTGTGTGGAGAGGGAAGGGGCAAAGCACACACGTGAGAGGCGGGGGCTCACGTTCTCCAGAGACACAGGACAGTCCTGGGTGGAGAGGGGAGGCAAGGAGGCAAGTGTCCAGCTGACTTCCCTGCCCAGCCGAAGCTGCATGACTAGGCACTTCCAGACATGGCCTTTGGGAAAAGGCTCTAGACTGTGGTGGAAACTCCAAACTATAGAAGCCAGAAAAATAGTAGTATCTTCTATTTGCATAATGCTGTACGTTTTTTCAAAAGACATTTTTGCTTGCATGCTTTTATTTCAACAACTCACGAGCCCCCCACTGCAACCTGACTATGAGATCAAACTTGCAGCTACTATATAGCTCCCATCCTAGGCCTGAAGTTCGACCCCAGCCCCAGCTGCACATGGACCCCAGGCCCTAGACACATGTTGATAAAGCCATAGATGGGCCTGGTTCTGCCACAGATGCCCCAAGATCTAAACCACAGACTGACTCTGGCAAGAGACTGGCCACTGGCCCTGGGTCAGCTGATCTATTCACTGCAAAGGACCTGGAGGACGCAGATGCAGGGGCTGACCCTGGGGTGGCTGTCCCTGAGGGAATCTGTGTCTGTCATTCCAGGAGCACTGGATCCAAGCAGAGGAACTCGGTGCCCTCAGCCCCATGCACCCCAACTCAGCTCAGGGTGTGGATGACATGATCCGCCTGGGAGACTTGCACGAGGCTGGTATTGTGCACAACCTCCTGATCCGCTACCAGCAGCATAAGATCTACGTGAGTCCTCCCCCTTTGTGTCCACAGGGATCCTCCACAGGTGGAAGAAAGCAGTGCACAGAAGGTCTGGGGCCAGGCACTGCTCCACTGTCTGTACTGTGTGAGGGAAGCCAAATCCCAACGTCTCTCAACCTCTGGTCCCAATCTGAAAGGGCAGGGAAGTCACAGCCTAGAGCGTGGGAAGGTGATGCTGGTGAAGCACTGTGCCCGGAACATAGTAGGTGCTCAGTGACACACAGTAGGTGCTGCTCCCTTCCCTCTGACTGTGGCTGAACAGAAGGCTTCCCCCTGACCAGTCAGGTGGATGCCAGAGAACAGTGAACTGGGCAAGCTTTCAGCCCAGGTCACCTGCAGAGCAAGCCCCCACATCTGAGATGAGACCTGTGACAGCTGGAGTTCCAAGGGCCACCTCACCATTTATGGAGGAACGTGTGGGTAATGGGGCCTCCTCCCAAGCCTGGCAGTAGATGCAGGTCAACCCCACCCCGAGGTCTTCGAACCAGTTCCCCAGAAGACACGGTGTTCAGAACTGGCACCAGCTCCCCAGGGCGTTTGGGGCTCCACTAAGGTGGCAGTGCCCAGGGTAAGTTGCTGCCTACCTGAGCCTTTTACACACCTGGAAGGGTGGCTAGCTAAGTCCTGACCAGCTCTTCTGGATGGCACCGAGGAGTCCAGGAGTGACCTGGAGAGCCTGAACAGAAGACAAGCAGAGGGGAGAGAAAAGGAGCCCAAGGTGCGCAGAGCAGGTTCAATGGGGGTCAGGCCCCTGGAACTGACCATAGCACTAAGCTAACCTGAACTGTAACTTTCCCTTTCCTAAGTGCCCGCAGGCCTCCTCTAAGGGCAGAGGATGGACAAGCCAGCTGGCCTCATGGGGTCCCCGAGAATAGGTAGTGCTGGGCTGGACTCCCGGAAGTGGGCTTGGTCCTAGGCCCTAGAGCACAAAGACTTTATTTGGATGGTGAGGGCTGTTGGCCAAGCTTCAGGGAGGCCCCTACACGAGGCAAGTAAAACTCATTTCCTGTGTCATCACAACCCCTGTGAGTACCAGGCAGAGTGCCAAGCAGTTAGTCTCATTGGTAATGTGTTCCCGGAAACTCATGTTCCTAGTGGCCACTCCATCTTCCCTGAGGAAGGGTTTGGGAAGTTGAAGGGTTTATTTCCACCTCCCAGTACAGAGTCATCCCATTTTGCTACCAGAGTTAAGGTCCCGAAAGCTCTCAAAAGGTGGTACTCAAGGCTGGGCCAGGGCCACCATCCTCTCTGGGGAGGGACCGCTCACCACCCCGTCTTTCCCCAGACCTACACAGGTTCCATCTTGGTGGCCGTAAACCCGTTCCAGCTGCTGCCGCTGTACACCCTGGAACAGGTTCAGCTCTACTATGGCCGCCATGTGGGAGAGCTGCCCCCACACGTCTTTGCCATCGCCAACACCTGCTATTTCAACCTGAGGAAGAACAAGAGGGACCAGTGCTGTGTCATCAGGTGAGGCCCAGCTCCCCTTTTCCTGGGGACAGACAAGGGCCTGGGGGACTTCACTTCTGGCCAGTGCACCTGTGGTCTGGGGAGAGCTTGAGAGCTTCTGCCTGGGGCCACAGGTCCTCTTGGGAGGGAGGTGAAGAGGGAAGGGGGCGTGCAGTGGGAACCTGGTTGCAGAGCGCCTGGCTTGGGCCAGGGTAGTCACTCATGTATGCATTTTTATTCATTCGTTCAAGATGTAATGGAGTTCCTGCTGTGGCTCTTACTCACTAACAAGGGTCACAGCAGCAAGCAAAAGGAACTCAACTGTGTCTCACAGAGCTTGCATTCCTGAAGGAGAAACAGGCAGGCAATAAATAAATATAATTTTATGCAGATACTAAGAGCTTTGAAAAAAACATGGCAGGAGAAGAAACAGAGTAGCTGCATTAAGTGGAAAGAAGACCAGGCCCGGCCTCACTGAGCAGAGACAGTGTTTTGAACAGGAGCCAGAATAATGTCCTGGACCATAGGTGACCCCCTAACAACCTCCACCACTCACTGAAAGACATTCTCATTCTCATGTCATGGTGGGGAATCTTATGATGAGAGAGGTTGGGATCTTGTCCTTGGGGTGCACAGCAGTGAAATGGGGGGCTCAGCTTCAGGCTTCGGAGATGAAGATAGAAAGGGGCCCTGAGACAAGCTGTCCCAGTCTGTTCCCCAAGACCAGCTCAGAAGACCTCATGAGCCACACTGGAGCAAGGCCAGCCAGCCAGGAAGCTCCCGGGGCCAGCTCATGCCAGAGGGCAGCAGTGCAGGGCAATGTGTCACCTGAGTCACATGAGATCAAAGGACTGAGTTGTGTCTGAGACCAGCCTGGAAAACACAGCAAGAACCTACCTCAAACTCTAAAAGAAAAATATTTTTTTTTGAGACAGGGTCTCGCTTTATAGTTGAGGCTGGCCCTGAGCTCACTATGTAGCCCAGGCAAACCTGGAACTCAGCAATCCTCCTGTCTCTGCCTCCCGAGTGCTGCGATTACAGGCATGAGCCACCACACCCAGCATTGTGGTATGTGGTATTGATTGCTGGTGGGCATGAGTCACCACGCCCAGCATTGTATGTGGTGTACCAGAGGTCGAACTCAGGACCTTGCGCTTGCAAGGCAGGCACTGGAATAACTAAGCTAAATCTCTGGCCCAAGAAAAATAATTTTAAACGTGAGTTTTGGAGGGAATATTCAAATCATAGCACTGAAACCACATGGTGGGGGAGGGGTGTCCTCTGAGTCATATCTGAAATTAGGAACCATGCCAAAGCGGGTGAAAACACAGGTGACAATTTTCACTGAAAAGGAAGACTTCACTTTGGGGTGAAGAGTTGGAGGGAAGCAGTCCTGTGATGGAAAGATCAGGCTGGTCCCTAAATACAGGAAAGGGTCATCTTTGGGGGTTGCTGGGGTGGGCTAGGGTCTGGTTGATTTTTAAAAATTATTTTATTAGTGTATATTTGCCATACCTAGCACTCACATTCATCATAGGGAATTTGTACCTGTGTGTAATATATTTTAACTCCTTTATGATAATTCTCCACCCCCTTCAACCCTTGTTCTCTTCATTTAGTTTTATTTCCATTTTTTCCCACATTTTGTTTTCTAATCCCTTTTCCTTTCCTTCATTCCCTCTCTTATTCCCTTTCCCATGTGTTTCCTACTTCTCAGTTTCTATCCTCCGTTTTGCTCCTGGTTTATCCCTAAGGTATCTGTTTCCTTTTCTTTCTCTTTCTTTCTTTCTTTCTTTCTTTCTTTCTTTCTTTCTTTCTTTCTTTCTTTCTTTCTTTC
>PVIC010048140.1:0-13623 GCA_004025085.1 Thryonomys swinderianus | reverse complement strand
CGGGCGTGGTGGCTCACGCCTGTAATCCCAGCACTCAGGAGGCAGAGACAGGAGGATTGCTGAGTTGAAGGCTTGCCTGGGCTACATAGTGAGCTCAAGGCCAGCCTGAACTACAAAGGGAGACCCTGTCTCAAAAAAAAAAAAAAAAATTAAATTAAAAGTGGGTTGGGCTGGAGATTTAGCTCAGTGGTTTCTGCATCTGTCTTGCAAGTGCAAGGTCCTGAGTTCATCCAGGTAACCACACACAACAATACCAGGCATCATGACTCACACCCACCAGCAATCAGTACCACATACCCTGATGCCAGGTGTGGTGGCTCATGCCTGTCATCCCAGCAGTCAGAAAGCAAAGACAGGAGGACTGCTGTGAGTTCAAGGCTTACCTGGGCTACATAGTGAGCTCAGGGCCAGCCTGAACTATAAAGCAAGACCCTATCTCAAAAAAAAAAATTCTTTTGAGGATTCACTATTTCAGAGTTTAAGGAATCTGGAGAGCAGCTATGCTGAGAATTTACGATTTGCTTATTACCAACTTCTAGAAGTCTACAGGAAGAAAATAAGCAGACTTGATTTTATATATATGTGCAAAAATAAATTACAAAAAATATTAAATAAGCAAAGCCTTTGAAAGCAACAATAAGGAACTGAGTAGTATATCTAGAATGTGATTTTTACTGTTTATTTGAAACAAATTCCTAAGACATTTTTAATCTGAGGAAGCTCATAATATACTGGAGCAGGGGGAGTGAAACCTACAACCTCTCCCAACAGGGTAAACCAGGGGTGTGGTGGTGTACTCTCCCATAATCCCTGTACTTAGAAGGCTGAAGCAGGCGGATCCCAGTGAGTTGAAAGCCAGCCGGGCTACATAGTGAGTTCAAGGCCAGCCTAAAGGACATAGCAAGGCCTTGTCTCAAAACAACTCGCCCCCCCAAAAAATAACAAAAATGAACAGGACTTGTTAGCTAACTTTTAAAAAGAGGCACTCACCAAAAATGAAGGCTATTATTAACTAATTAAGGTGGCCTAATATAGAACTAAGAGAGAAAGAAAAAAACATTTTAGGCTCTGATCTTTAAACATCTTTGGGATTTTTAATGTCATTTAACTTCTCTGAACTACCAGAAATTATCTCAGAAGTCTTTATCTGACCAACTTTCTGATGAAATGAGCATCTCAAAGATGTTTAAAACCTTTGCAAATTCGCATAAAGTAAAACAATGATATCATGAAAACTGAAACTAACTCCAAAATCACACTATTTATAAAATTCTGACCCAATCCACTAAATAGCTTTTTCATGCCTTCTTTTGCAGATTAGCGTGGGCTCTGCAAATAAAGTTCCTGGAGAGAGAGAATTACCCCCTGAGTAGTAATATATTTGGAAGAAATGCAAAATATTTAAGCATTTATTAATAGGCAAAAAGAGTAAGCTTGACTGTATAGTGTTCCATATGAAGGAAGCCCTTCTAAAGTACTGATAAGACTACCAGAGAGATTAAGACAAGAAAGAGAAGAGTGGAAAAGAAGAGAATGCAAAAAACACAAAGTAATAATATATGTATGCAATGAAACCAGAATACCAAAAATGCCCACTCTATTCTACAACGCGCCAGTGAAATCTAATGTCTTCCTCAGGTGTCAAACTTTCACCCATTTTACTACTCATCAAAAAAACAGCAGGAAAGAATGACAGAAAATTAACTTCCAATTTGTCAATTCCATTCCTTTTTAGTAAGGCTGATAACATGTTGAAGACTATAAAGAGAAAAATATTACCCTAAATTAAACCTGGGTAACACTGGGAAGAGACCTGTTCTTATATCAGAATAGGGCCAAAAAACTGAGGTAATTAAAAGACATTCCAGTGCTGGGGATTTAGCTCAGGTGGTACCGCATCAACCTTGGATGCACAAGGCCCCAAGTTCGATCCCTGGTACTGCCAAAAAAAAAAAAAAAAAGATATTCCACTTAAGCCTCAATGTATTTCAACTTCTAGTATCCAAACACTACTCTTTCCTTAAAAACAAATAAATAAGTTCTGTATGACGTCTCTGGTCAAGTGTTACATATTATGGGCAGCAAAGCTCTCCATTAATGATAACCATGCTCAATCCCATGAAACTAAATGTTCAGCTTTCAATATGGTTTTGAGTTGGGGGGGGGAGTATGCAAACATTCTGTACTTTGAACACAGCATAAATGCAAGAACTGTGTTGTCCTGAATTATTTATTCATGTAATGTTTGGGCCTCAGTTTTCATATCTTCACAATGAAGAATAAAGTCTTTTCTTAGAAAAAAATATGGCTAAGTCTAAATTCACTGAAAAAAAAAAGGAGTGTTTGGGGGAAGAGAGAAATGTGAAACACACCTGGAATATGCAGACATATGAAGAGAAACCTTATTCTAACCTGGTCTCTCAACCTTGAGAACCTCTAGCACTTACTGCGGTCTACCCTCTGCATCTCTTCTGGCCTGTGTTCTCGTTTTTGTTTCCAGAGGCCAACTGGCTACTCCTTTTGAACCTACAGTCTTCACTCTGCCAAGACCCTGTCACCCGTCATCCATTGCCAGTTATCTGTCAATTAAGCAAGCCCTGGACAACTACTATGTTCACCCCTCATCCAAACATAACCTAAGTTTTCGGTACAAGTGGGTTGACTTGAATTTCATCGCGAGGCCTTGGGAAGCCATGAAGAAGTCTGTGTGGAAAGCAGGTGAAAGAAGAAAGCTCCCCTACCATCTCTGACCATCTCCCACTTCAGGCTCGTGCTCCTCCCCGCTGTCTCTGTGTGCGACACGTGGCTCCTAAGAGCTGCCCAGGGTGCCAAGATATAGCTGCCGCAGGCTAAGGGCCGTGGACACTTACCTGGGGAACCTCTGCTTCAGCTTCCTCAGGCTCTGCCTGGTGGGCGGTACAGACACTAGGCACTGGGCTATCTCGTCGTACTGGGCTTTGGTCAGTATCATGTTGGGCGAGGAACGGGTGGTGACAGGGCAAGGAAGATCAACGTGGGGCCGGAGCAGCCCTAGGGCCGGGAGACGGGGTAGGCAAACAGACGCACGACCCTGGGCCCTTGTCTTCCTCAGCCTGTCCCTATCCTCCCAGAATCACACTCCCAGGCGGGGGGGCGGGGGGGAGGAAACGCTCAGGGTCCTACGCTTTACCAGAGACCTCCGAGGCGGAGGCGGGGTGTACACCGAATTGCCCGACCAGGGTTTACTGAGCAGCCGCAGAAAGCCCGGCTGAAGGCGATTTGACGCCATGTCAGGTAAGGGCACACCAACCAGGAAGTAGCGGAGGCCGTCTGGGGCGCCCGAGTCTCGGCCTGCAGGTCCCCGGCGTAGGTCGCCTGGGCTCGGCCAGAGGTGCTTGGGGCTCACGGTGTCCCAGATGTTAGGAGCCAGCAAGGCCCGAGCGCAGCCAGGGACGGGTCTCACGTGGTAGCCCGCCTTCAGCTGGAGTCCCCGGAAGCCTGTGCCTGCGCGCGCGATTTGAATTCTTCCCGGCTCGGACGTGTTGGCGGGGAAGGTCGCGGAGGCCGGCGGGGCCCGGAGGCGCTGCTTCACCATCCCCGCTCGCGGAGGACCAGCCTGGGCCGCCGCTGGGGAGTCACCACCTTCCGGAGCAAGGAGGGAAGGAAGGTAGCCTTGACCCCACTGGGAGACAGTCAGACCCCACATCATCAGGCAACCACCGGTAGAGGAGAGAGCAGTCAGACGCTCAACGACCGAAATCGTAATGTTTCTTTCTCACGAGATCTCAGAAAAATACAGACGCGCAATAAATGTTTGGAGAAATGAATCCCTAAGTTAATCTTTCCTTTTCCTCGTGTGTGAATGCATTTCAGCTCTCGTAAGGCAATTTATTGGGAAAATCAGCCGTCCCTTTAATCCCTTTTAAAAAATCCATTCAATTATTTAAAGGCCATGTGCTGTCTTTTTGTTCTTCAAATCTTAACATTTTAAGCAAAGGAAGGGAAAAATATTAGATCTAAGAGAACGTAGAAATGGTTTTTAACTTTTTTTATATGGAATAAAGCCTGTGTTGGAAGTGTAGTTTAGACATGACTCCTTGGATAAATACCTTAATCCACCAAAGCCTCGATTAGCGTGTCTATAAAATTAAATTTTAGCCTACGGAGCCGTTTTTAAGATTAAATAAGAATACAAGTAAAGGATTGTTTTTCATAGTTTCCAGCAAATAGTCCATATAAAATAACCCATTTGATAGACATAGACAAAGTGTTTACTAGGTATTGTTTTATAGGCTCTCCATGGAAAGACTTACCTAATCCCCGTAACTTCTTGTGATGCAGGTTCTATTGCCATTATCATTCCTCTCCCTTTTGTACAGAGTGAATAAAAGAAGGCATGAAGAGGTTACGGAATTCCCCAAAGGTCGTGAGAAGGAGTAAGTAGCAGGGTTGAGTATTAAACTCCAGAAATTTGCTTCCAAAGTCTGTGGTCTTGCCAGCTCTTGGTAATGCCTAATTACTACATCAGATAGTCACACTCTTCTAAGCCAAAGGTTAAGGACGTTTTGTTCTCCTTGTTTTTTAAAGGAAATACTCTACATTTCAAAGACTTTTAGTTGGGATTTTGAAAAGGGTTCTATCACTTGGTTTTCTCGGGCTTTTCAAAATCCAGGAGCAACAGTGGCTTCTAATTTCAGCAGCCATCATTTTTATCTGAATATTTACATCAGAATGTTTTCTTCCCATATGCTTTGGATCTAGCCCTGGTTGTGTGACATTAGTACATAACTATTTATTTATGGCAGCTTGGCCTGGAGTTGCCACCTGGCCAGTTTGTTGCTGACCCTGCCATGACTTTTACTTGAAAGCTAGCTGACAATAAGCAGACACCACTTGATTCCCTCATTCCTTTCCCCATTCACAACTTTTCTCTTTCCAATTCACAGCCATCAGACTTTTATAGAAAACATCAGTTCAAGGATGTTTGCTCTAGTTATTTTTATAGCAACTCTGCTTTCTGGCTCTTGTCCTGTATTCAACCACACAACCCTTGAGGAAAATGCCAGGTTTGTTTTCCTATTTTTACATTTAACAGTTTACAATTTTGACACAAATTCAGTAGATTGTTTAGAGTTAGTGCTGAGGAGAAAGCACAGTTATGTTGTAATTTCCATTAGCTGTACAGTAGTGTTGTTTCTTAAGCACAAAATAGAAGAGCAGTAATGTTTTGTTGTTTAATCGGCTTCTTTTTCTTATCATACGAAATAGTTGCAATTAGCAGATTATTTCTCTGAGGCATTCTTTCTCCCTCCCTTACTCCTCTGTCCTGATACCATTTCTCATCACATACTAACCTCCTCATTTGCTATTACTCCTAGAGATTTTCAAATCTGTCAGCCAACAGCACCATCTCCTCTCTACATGAAGAAGGGTTGTGAAATATGCCAAACTAAAAACCAGAAGAGCAGGCTACCTATTTAAAACCAGTCACGAAATGTGTCATCCTGAGCTACTCACAGTCTCTCTGATCCTAATGTCTTCAATATCACCATTAGCAATAAACTGCAATAGTCTCATCTGAAGGAAAAAAAAAAATCTGAAAATGTGAGAGAGGTATAGGAAATAATACCAAGAACAGTGGGCACTAGTACAGCTTCCTGGGAGAACATGTAACCCTGCCAGGTGGACCACAGTGACCAGATTCCTTTCTGCCAAATCTAGGACCACTTGAATGGTTTCAAACTTTTAAAGGAGTATGGAGTTCATCAAGGAGACATCTGGTCATTCCAAGAAGGCCACTCACCAGGAGGACTAAAGAATGACCCATGTCTTGTGCCTAGGAAAGCTGTCCATACTAAAGCAGAAGTTCTGGGCAGAGTGACAAGAGAAAAAGAGTAGAAGAGACCTGACTTTGGAAAGTCACTTCAAACAAGTTCCCAGATCCCAAGCCTGTTTTAAAATGTAAATGAGGGAACCAGGGATTTAGCTCAGTGGCACCTCTGCCTGCCTTGCAGGTGAAAGGTCATAAATCCAGTCCCCAGTACCGTAAAACAACAGCAAAAATATAGATACTGAACAATTATTTTTATTCTATTGTAAAGTCTAATTCTATTCAAGGAGTCAAAGTTATTGATCATTGTGAAGAAGCTACTGAGGTTTACAAAGTGCTTAAAGGAGAGTTAATGTTACTTGCCAACATTGTCTGGTATAGGCCAACATCTCACTGTACTTGATCATACTTAATCTTCCTAATTACCCTATGTAGTCGATCTTATAGCCCTTGTTTACACATTGGAAAACTGAGGCCCTGATACAGGAAAGATTTACCTGAAGTGTGGAGCTACTAGGTGCAAAACAGTGATTTAAAGTTAGTCCAATTATAAAGTTTCGATTGCACCATACTGTAATTACGGAGTTGAAAACTCTGGTGGAATTATGCACAATTAAGCATTTATTCTTGGGAATGGCACCTACCTTCCTTCTTTGGCTACCGAGGTGCCTGTTGAAGAGGCAATGATACTTAATTTAAACATTTAGCAAAGTGCACCATTAAAAAATTATTTCACACACAAAAAAATTGTTTCACTACTTTGATTAGAAGACATTGCACATTTTTCAATTTGTTCTGTAAGACGCCACTGTAAATGATTTTTAAAAAGTTATTTTTAAAGCAAAGTTTGTCTATACTTACCATGTGTTGTGTAGTCTATACTTACCATTTGTTGTTTAAAAGAGGTCATTTTTTATTCTATCTCCTACCAATAATAAAGACCAGAATACTTTAGTTGTAGAGGCACAGAAGTTTAATGATATTCAAAAACAAAGGAAACATACCAAAAGAGATCCACGCTCTGATGGAGGAGTAATTGCACTGAAAGGTCGAGGAAGACCAAAAGTCAAATGTGGATTGCTTTGTAGGAGTCAATTGTAAGTGAACTCTTGGTGTGAGAGGAGGGGGCCTGATTCCAGAGGAAAGTTACATGTCCATAGGCCATTCACTCAGAGGCTGTCACAGGCAGAAACTGTGCCCCATTTGCATGTTACTCAGAACAGCATCTCAAGTCTTTTGTATTTGGTAATACTAAGAACCAATGTATGAGCTGGCCACTTCCCAAAGGCAAGAACCAAGCAGCCTGCTTTTTGTGTATCAGCCTTTCCCTTAATTCTCATATCTACCCTTGCAAATCAAAGGATGTTATCAAATCTATTTTTCCAAATGAGAAAACTAATGCACATAAAGTGACTTCTATTTACTTTATTACTTATTATGCAGCAGTCTGGAGTAGTTTTTCCTCAACCATCTGTGCTGAACGTCCAGTTTTCCCTCAGTTTGTCATGGGGAAATTGGCAAAGAGAAGTAGAAAAATGAACTAATCAAAAATGAAAGTTAAAGTCATGGTGGTACATGCCTATAAATCCACTCCTCTGGGAGGCTAAGGCAGGAAGATCATGACTTTCAGTAATACGTACACAAACACACACACACTAAAGACAAAAGCCAATAATTTCTTATTTTGAGATTTAATAGAATACAATTATGCCATCAAATTAAGATGGGATAGTCTAACCGCTTATTTCATTTTCAGTACATACTGCACAAAAACCTGTAATAGTGCCTGGGGTGATGACACACACCTGTTATCATAGCTACTCAGCAGGCTGGGGCAGGAAGTTCATGTGTTTGAAACGGGCAGCAGAGTAAAACCTTGCCTCAGAGTAAAATTTGGGGGCGAGAGAGGGGATGGTGGGTGCACCTCAGGGGTAGAGCACTTGCTTTGCATGTATAAGCTATGGAACTCAGATTCAAACCAGCAGCAGAAAGAAAGAGGGAAGGGGAAGAGGAGGGTGAGGGCAAGGAGGGGAGGAAGGAAAAAAGGAAGGGGAGGAGGAGGAGGAACATGAAGAAAGAGAAGGAGACATACAAGAAGTTTGAGGACCAGGGCTGGTTTGCTGATCACGTGTTGAGTAGCACTGTATCTTGGAAAGACAAAAATGGTAATCCGGGTACACACAAAGCCAGAGGGCTGATTCCAAAGCCAAGGACCTCACACTTGCGATGTACTCGCAGAACAAGTGTGTAGCCCATTTCTCTTACACTTCTGAGCATCAGCCACCATTACTACTCCTATTTCATGCTGTATTTCATTCTTTTTGAGTAATGCATTGTTCATAAAATCAATAGTTCAGATTTTTACATTATTTAATTTGTACTTTACAAGTTAACCCAATGTGTGTGTGTGTGTGTGTGTTTTTAATTATAAAACCTAATTTCTAAAGAGTATGAAGCCATGGGTCAGAGCTCATATACATCTTCACTATTGGTGCATGGTCCCGGCTATTAATTGGTATTTATGTGATTTTTATCACATTTGAGAAGGGGAAGGAATAAAAGTAGCCTTTTTCATAAAAACAATTTCTTGTAGGTGTTTGTGTGCTATAGCAGTGGTAGGCAGGTGAACATGTCTATTAAAGGAAGACTGAAACCTCTTAAATTTTCTCCTCAAGCTCATCAGGGACTTGCAGATTATTTGCAGGCAATTTGTACCCCATTTTCTGGCAAAGCTAAATCTCAGATGTCATTTCTCCACTTGTCAATCACTCTTCTTGTTCTGAAGACCATTCTGGAAGAATATATCATGTACGGAGGGTTTTCTCACATAAATTCAGGGATGGAAAGGAGCAGTGCTGGTGGAGTAGAAGGTTTCTGTTGGAGGGGGATCGGGTTTGTCTTTAACAAGCTCTTCTTTCTACATAGGTGAGGGTTTGAAACACATGACAGATGGAGATTAGCTCTAAGACTCTTCATTTAAAAAATTACCCTCTGTTGGCATCCCACTAGGTTAGACTTTTAAGAGAGCAGGTAAAATGCCAGTCAAGATTGATAACACTTCCTCTGTCTGTGATTGATAGAAAAGGAAGGGAAGGAGTTCCTTCAGAGATAACTGTAGGAGTTATTATAATATTAATAACGCAACCTTCTTTAGAGGAAATTCAAGCATATGATGTAATTATCTAATGTATTGCCATTAAGAGTTGATACCCGGCATTATCATCCCCACTTGGCGTGTGGGGAAACTAGGATACAAAACAGCTTGAAATTCAACCAGTTTCTTTAGATTTTTCTTTTAAACTTGAAACCACACAAATATACTATTTGAAAATTTCTTTTCTTGTGATCATTGAAGAAATATGCTTCTTGGAGCCACAAGAAAAAAGGGAAGACCAGAAACTGTAAATCACCCATAGTCCCGTCGTTTGATAGTCACCACCATAAACACTTCAATGTTCCTCCTTCCAGTCATTATTTATAGTTTTTTTTTCTTTACATAGATAAAATGCAACTGTACGTAATGTTTGATTCCAGCACTGTTTAATTTATATGACTCAGCAAGATATCCTTGTCAACCCTTGGTAGTTTTGATCCTAGTTTCATAGGCAGAGTGGAATAGGAAGTAGGTTTTTGAGATTACAAGGTGCTTTCTCTTTCCTAAGGTTGTCCTTAAAACAAGCACAGCCAACCAGACACCGGGGCAGTGGCCGGCTCCATCCAGTTCAGTGTGGGGATGACGCAACTGACACTCCGCAAGAAGGTGGGATTTCAGTGGGCCATGGGTAGCTCTCCCAGGCACTCCATTCACAGTACTAGCACTGAAGTCAAGCAAGTGAGCCTCCTGCCCTGTGGACATTCTGCCAGTCAGCACACTGACAGAGAGCACATTGTGTGTGTGCTTTTTAGCATGACTGGGAGCTCTATCTGAACATCCAGATTTGTTACAGCCTTGATGCAGAGAGCAAATGTTTTACGGGGCCCAGAGGAAGGTCACATGGAATGCCAACCCTTATGCCAAGAGAGCTTGAGTTTCCATTTCACTAAGAATATCAAGTAGGCAAGGAGATGAGAAAGATTTAAAGTAATGGTGTGGGCAAGAAGTACCAGAGATGGGAGCTTGAAGAACACTTAAGCTGCGCACGTACTCGCACACATACGGACATAAGCACAAATCTAGTTTCACACAACATTTGAATTATTTGCATGGAAAGGAATTTTTAAAACGTAAGTACTTTTAAAATGCAAAGACCAATGTAATTCATTTATGCCAAATCCTCTTAAGAAAATTTAGGCATCCAAAAGAATTCATTTGTTCATCTTGTATTTACTGAGAGATACCATGTACCAGATACTGCTTTAGCTCAATATAAACAATATACAGAACTCAAGACTCTGACCTCAAATCTTTTGTTTGTTTGTTTGTTTGTTTGTTTGTTTGTTTTTTGAAACAGGGTTCTGCTTTGTAGTTCAAGCTGGCCCTGAGCTCACTATGTAGCCCAGGCAAACCTGGAACTCAGCATTCCTCCTGCCTCTGCCTCCCATGTGCTGGGATTACAGGTGTGAGTCACCACACCCAGCATTTGTGGTATGTGGTACTGATTGCTGGTGGATGTCAGTCACCATGCCCAGTATTGTTGTATGTGGTTACCGGGGATCTAACCAGGGACCTTGCACTTGCTAGGGAGGCCAGGGAATCACTAAGTGAAATCTCCGGCACTGTACTTTTTCTTTTGAAATAGTTGGATAAGTTTGAAATGATTTCCAAACCAAAAGTTTTTTGAACCTACTTTACTTTGTAAAATATGTCCAAATAATCATGTCCTTAAAATCAAATGACAAGCTCCTTCAGTTTTGTAGGATTTCTAGAAGTTTGCTTGACATACTTATTTTCTCAGGACTTCAGCAATGGGCTTTTCTTGCCTACTTGAGATCCATAGTATAACTGCGGCAAAGGGCCATACATGCTCTTGGTTTCATCCAAGTACTCATGGTTTCTATTTATATCTATAAAGCTATATTAATTATGGATAATTATGCCATTCATACATAATTGCAATTCACTAAAAAAGCTAATGAGTACCCTAAAGTTGTCAATTATATGATAGAAATGAGAAATGTCATCAGACAATCCTTTTCAACATATACCTATTTTTTTTTTTTCAAATTGCACTAGCTGTGTGTGATGATGTGTTTGGGAGGCTGAGGAAGAAGGATCACAAATTCAAGGTCAGTATGGGCTATATAGTGAGACTTTGTCCCAGAAAACTTTAAAAGAAATATTTCATGATTTCTCTTCTGTGAGAAACCCAAAATAGAAACAAAAAGAAAATAAAAGATAATAGGAAGTAGAGAGATCTTTTTCAAATGGGAAGGGGACCAAGAGTTGAAGGGGGAAAAGATTTGAAAGAACAGAATTAACTAGAAACAATAGAAATAGAGCCTTTAAAAATGGGAAATGGATTAAGAGTTGGAAGGGACAGAAGGGAACAGGGACCAAAAAAAGAAAAAAAAATAAGATGTCTTATATACATATACAAACTCTCCATGATAAATATAATCATTATGTACTAATAATGATACATAAAGTAATATAAAAAAAACTCCCCTCAAGGAAAAGCAAAAATATATAAGGGGCTGGGGGTTTAGCTCAAGAGGTACCACGCCAACCTTGGATGCACAAGGGCCTGAGTTTGATCCCTGGTACCACAAACACACAACACACACACACACACACACACAGTGTATATGTATATATAATAGAGAGAGCCTATATATGTATATAGAGAGAGAGCCTTTCTGGCTTCCTACCTCCCCTTTCTTCTCCACAGAGGTTAGTCGGCTTTCCCAGCATCTTCTCACTCTCTGTTCTTGTTTCCTCACAGGTGTTGACCCCAATAAATCTCTTGCATATCGAATCTAGCCTTGGCATCTGCTCTTCAAAGGACCTGGACGAGCACAGTCTCCCATCTTCAAAGGCATCCACGGTGAACTAGGGGTTACATTTTTCTCATCTTACTAAATATGACTGATTCCCAAGTCTTCGTCAGCAATTACCTCTGGTAGGGAGTTTAGTCTAATGTTTATGGGACTAGGTTTTGAAGTCAAAAAGACACATGAAGGAATTAGTTGGATGCTCTTAATAGTTAATGGAATGATATGTCTGCCACAGTGACACACATATTACAAAGTAATGAAAACGGAATTGTTTTCTGGACCCCTCTTTTATAGGCACCATGTAGCCTTCCCATATTTCTGAAGACAGCAAAGTAGCAAACTGCCAAATCCTTGATTATATTAAACCTCTATTTGATTTCCAAGAAGGCTTAAATCTACATCCAGATGATCTAAATCAGATTTTGGCTATCCCTATAAATCTTCAGGTTTACATTTACTAGTATGCTCTTGGATTCCCATAAATGACTGATACTATTTTTAGTTCTCTCTAACAAAGCAACTCTTATGTAATTCTTGCTATTCAATTGATAACAAGAAACAATCTTGTCTTAACTTTGGGTGTGAGAGTCAGATATCTACTTGGGTGCCACACACACTCATCTCTATGCCTGGGGTAATCTCCAATACAACTTTTTCAAAATTGAGGTTACTTTGTAACCCATTTAAGCCTGTTTCCTTTTTTGGAAAATGGCACTAACACCCCTCTCTCCTTCACATGCAATGGTCATATCTTACCTGTCACTCCAAGAATTATACTACTGCCACTTTTTGGGCCCATCTTTTCTTTATCCTATTAGTCACCTAATGATATTCCTGCTACTCTATCTGCTAAAGTCCTCTACATGGCAACCAAGGTGATTTTTCTAAAAATACAAACATAAGTGGTTTTCAGATGTCCTTGTTTGTTTTTCAAGCTTCATTTCTTTTGGTATATCCTGAGAGAACCTCCATACATTCCAGTACCCAGGTGACAGATCTCATTTATTAATTACCTGCTTCCTTCTAAGCACAAGGAGTCCTTCAGAGACCAAGAGATAGGTATCATCATTTTAGATAAGAAAGACTAGAGATGTATCCTGTTTGACATCATAAAACCAACAAAGTACAGGGAAAGACCAAATCTTTTTGGCTTAAAGATGATGCTTCTGAAAAAAATAAGATGTAATATGCATGCTATAAAAGATACAGACCTAAAGTGGACAGTTTGACAAGTTTTTAAAATTATGCACATCCTGATAAAGCACAGAACTCTTTTGTCATTCCTTAAATTTTATTCTATTTAAGAAAAAATTGGCTTATAATTTACATACAGTGAATATACAGTTTCTAGCACATGCTTGTTGAAGAGACTTTTGTTCTTACCATGTACTTTTAGTTCACATGTTTCACCTTGTCGTTTATTCAAAGGATCAAGCATTTTTCTCTGATGAAACACCCTTACTCCTTTAGATAAAATCCCATTTTCCAAGTATCAGGGTCACTTTTTCACTCATTTGCTTTGTATTGCTTTTTTTCTGCAGTATCATTGGCATCTCTGTGGCTAAGCTAGTGCTCTCTACCTCTTAGTTACACCCCAGTCCCAAGGAGCAGTTTTGACAGTATTCCACTTCCCTGCCTTTCTCAAAGCTGAAACGTCATCTACATTATCTCTAGTATCTCCTAGTGATTGTCATTTTATTTTACTGTTTTATTTATTCATCACTCTCATTCCAGTCTAGAGGCTAAATTTGGTGCACAATATCTTCTTTATAGATATCACTTGGCGTCTGATCTCTTATCAACCACAGAGTGCTCATGACATTTGTTGAATAAATGTAAATGATGCTAAAGACATAGGCCAGTGGCCTGTAGGTGATGTG
>PVIC010048139.1:0-13626 GCA_004025085.1 Thryonomys swinderianus | reverse complement strand
TTGTAGCAATCTTTTCGGTCAGTATCTTGTGCTCTGAGTAACTGCTTCGAAGATAATGACACAAAGGGTATTAACTACTGTTATTTCCTTATTACTTTGTGGTGCTTTTTTATATTTGCATAAAATTACAGAAAGAATAAATGAAACAAATCACCTGATTAGAGATAGTCATTGGCAAATCTTTTTTTTTTTTTTTTTTGTGGTATAGACAGTGAGAGATTTGTTCCTTACCCCTTGTGATAGGCCAGCTCCCAGTTGCAATTTCCTTGGGCTTTTGAGGCTTAGGGGAAATAAATTCAACCCCAAATTTATGCTCTATGTACTCTGAGATGGTGTTCATGAATCTAAGCCTTTGAGAGTCCTCTGACTTTCCTTCATGTTCTTCCTTCTCTTTGAGAGGTTGTCCTTGTGTCAAGAATGGGGAGAACAATTTTCTCAGAAGGAATCGTAAATGCAAAAAGCTAAGTGTGTGCTTAACTTTCTCAGAGAACAAGATTTCCTCACCTAAGAGTGGAGCGTGGGAGAAGGTCCATGGCCTGGTGTGTGGTCAGAGCAGTGACCAGGAGACAGGTCACGTCAAGTCCTATATTTCAAATTTCATCCTAAAATAGGGAATATCCTTGGAGAGTTTTGATAAGTGGAATGAGATAAGATATTCTGTGCTTTAAAAAGAGCACTCTGGTAGCTCAATGAAAAAAATAGACTGAAGAGGTAACAAGCAGAGTCAGGGCAACCAGTTAGGAAGCTACTGAGAAGACCCAAGCGAAAGATGAGATGAAGGTCATCTTGGACTTGAGTTCTAACAGCAGACAGGGTTAGAAAGGCACAGTGTGATATGAGGTTCGTCATTCCTGGGCTGGACATGAAGGTAGGAAAGAGCGGCATCAAGGACACGTCCAAGGCTTTTGGTCAGAGCCACCAGATGAGGTTATCGTTTACCAAGAAGGGAGGGTCTGAAAAGCACATCTGGGAAGGAAAATCAGGAGTCTGGTTCAGATATGTTAAGCTCAAGTTGCCTTTTCTGACTAACCTTCTTCCAAGTGGGTTTGTGGAGAAGATAATTGAATACATGGTTTTGGGATTAGAGAAATACAGGCTCCTTGACTTTTAGATGAATATAGTGCACAGGTAGCTCAAAAATTGTGTAAAATAACACTAATTTTTATTTTTGATCAAGAGGAAAAAGTTGTTCTGGGTTAGTTTGGTCTAAACGCGAAGTCCCTGCAGTGATTCCGAGGCAGGGACCCGAGAGCTGGGCCAGCTCCCGGGCTGGGCAGTGAGAGGCTGGGTGAGCAGGAGCAGTGGGTGTGGATTACCGAGGCTCCTGTCCCCATCCAGAGAGTGGGGAGCAGAGAACAGAGTTGCTTCCAGTGCATCTGGAATAAACAAGGAAAACTCATCTTCCTTTATTTTGTCTTATATCACTGAGCAATTTGATTAAAACAAATCAGCAGGACAAAAAATGAAGTTGCTTTTCTGTGGGGAGACAAAAATCAATGAGAAGAATCAGGGCTGAGTAAATGTCCTGTGGATACTCAGGGGACAGAATTCATTTTCTGGCGTAAGAAGGGAGTTTGTCCAGGGTTCAGTTGTTTTCTGAAACACAATGACTTTCATTTTGTACTCAGGTGTCGGGGGTGTGGTGCATACTGAAGGGTTATCAGTTCATAACCTGAGAGAGTTCTCGAAGTGCTTAGGATAGGATTTTTTTATTTTTTTGAGACAGGGTCTCGCTTTGTAGTTCAAGCTGGCCCTGAGCTCACCATGGAGCCCAGGCAAGCCTCGAGCTCAGCAATCCTCCTGCCTCTGCCTCCCGAGTGCTGGGATGACAGGCGTGAGCCACCACGCCCGGCACTGGAGTATAGGTTTTTAACTTGATAAAATGTGTAGGTTTCCCAGATAAGGGATGTCTCTAGGTAAGTAACCAAGTTAGTCACCTGGAAGGAGGCTGCACCTAACCCAAAGGGGGCAGCACAGGTAAGCCGATCTCTCTGACTGTGCTAAATATCAGTCCCGCAGCTGCCCCTGAAGAGAACCAGGCTGTAGTCAGGGTGGTGACACACGCAGTGATCCCTCCACAAGGGCCGTACTGTAGGATGGCGCATCCCGGACAGTGACTTCTGGTTAAGGTGACTCCGGGATTCCCCTCAGCACTTGAGCAGATGTCCAGCACTTGCAAGGAGTCCCGTACCAGTTCTTGGGCAGGTTCACAATTGCTGGACAGAAAGGGGGGGGGGTCTTCCCTGGGTCTTGTTGGTGCTGTGGCTCCTTTCTGGACTGGATGCGCTTCCCAAATCTATACATTTTCAGGCTTCTCCCCACCAATCCTTCCTCCCATCATATCTACGCAGGTGCCAGACCTACCTACTACGCCACTCTCGGGAAGTCTGACTGTTGTGTGTGTGTGTGTGTGTGTGTGTGTGTGTGTGCGTGCGGTGTTACTATAGAATGAACTGCTTTCGCATTGAGCTATAGTCCCAGCTCTTTTGTTTAACTTTTTACATTGTGAGGCAGAGTCTTGCTACATCGTTAAGTTGCCTTGGTTGGGCTAGAACTCGAAGTCCTTCTGCCTCATCCTCTGAATGCTGGGATTATAAAGTGTGCTGCTTCACTTTTCTTTTATGTTTTCCGCTCCCAGTTAATGTCTTGCACTTCTGGCTTTGTCTTGGCACCCTAAGAAGACTTATCTGATATACTGGATCAGCTGTATCAAAAGTCCCTAGGACCGGAGGGTTAGCTCAGTGGTTCTGGCGCCTGCCTCACAAGCACAAGGTCCTGAGTTTGATCCCCGGTAACCACATACAATGCTGGGAGTGGAGACTCATGCCCACCAACCATCAATGCCGCATACCACAGTGCCGGGCGTGGTGGCTCACGCCTGTAATCCCAGCACTCGGGAGGCAGAGACAGGAGGATTGCTGAGTTCAAAGCTTGCCTAGGCTACATAGTGAGCTCAGAGCTAGCCTGAACTACAAAGTGAGACCCTGTCTCAAAAAAAAAAGTCCCTAAAAATATAAAGAAAGGCATTCCCTAAGCCTCTTTTATCATTTTGTTTATTCATATTTCTCCCATTTTCAACTTTTTGCTTTTTAAAAACGTATGACGTATTCTGGGACACGTCTTATATCCAGCTCTGGATTTTCAGATTCCTGCTCTAATATAATCAGTTTCTCCCGAGAAAAAATTTAGCAAGGATTTTGAAAACAAAAATGCCAACATTGTTAGAAAAACTGACATCAGAAACCCTCATCAGGTGAAATAAGAATTTTTCCTCTAAGAAGCAAAAACCATCAATTGCTTGCAACCGTTTTTCAGTTTTCCCTAGAATTCCTCTGGTACAGAATAGAATTGACCCATATATAAATGTTTATTCTCCAGCTGTGACAGCTTTAGGGATGACAGATTTAGGAAGAGTGATGGTGAAAACAATTGGCATGAATTTGGGAGGGACCCCCAACCAAAAATCTTCCGCAAATGAGCACATCAGGGCTCTCTCTTCGTTTGTGTTGGTTGCCGGTGACTTCTTGTCATTCTCAACCCCTTAGTGCCCATATGTGGCTCCAAATAACAAAGACTTACAAGTCTTGCAAGGCCCAGAATCTTTTCTTATTTTAATACTGAGAAGAAGCCAGCCACGTATTTATGATCATGAGCCCAGGACACTGACACAGGCCAGCTGTGAAGAAGGCTGCACCGTGGAGGCTGAGCCCAGTTTCTCACTGTGTGAATGATTACTGCGATGAGTCATGTTTCTGTGTTTGCATTGAGTGGGTTAAACTAGCGACTCATGGTGATCTCTTTCAGCTCCAAATGTCTGTAATTTTCTCAAACTGAAAAGGAAGACAATGTGTCTTTCATTTTCCTCTTTCTATATTACTTTGTCTCTAAAAAGCAAAACAAAACCCAATGCCTGTAATAGCAGCACTCTGTGAGCTTGAGGCAGGAAGACTGTGAGTGAGTTCAAGGCCAGTCTAGAAAACTTAGCAATGTAATAAAATCTTGCTTCAAAAAAAAATTTAAAAAGACTGGAATACAGCTCAGTGCAAAGGCCCTGAGTTCAATCACCAGGACCAAATACAAAACAACCACTAAAATACGTACAGTTTTTCCAAGATCGTTTTTACTTTATTCATATCTCATCTGCTGCTTTGTGGGATGAGCTCATCAAATTTCAGAGGAATTGAGAAGACCGATTTCCAAATCATCTGGAGTAATTAATTCCAGTGGTTGGAGTTAATTATGATGAGGCAATTCATAAAGTATACAGTGGAAAAAAAAAGAGCAATTGATGAGACTTCATCTGCAATGAGATTTTTTTCGAAGGCATTCTTCTGGCAATGCATTTTAAAGTTAAACATATGTGTGCTTCAATGGTGGGAGAATAGTTTACGAGAGTATCATTAGGTACGCGTATGAATTATGGGCATATGGCCCTAGGTATATTTTTCCCGATATGATACATACCTAATTGGTGTATAGCATGGGAAAATTAATGACTGTATCAAGAATCCCAACTCTAACATTTTTTATGTATAAACCATAGTATATGCATAAGAGAAGTCCATTAGTAAAGTGTCACAATATAATGAAATAATTTTAATATCATATGAAAAATTAACAGGGATATAAAGATTATAAAAATGACAATTTGCAGCCATGCAATAATAGACTATATTTCTGTTTTATGATTCAGATAATAAAGCACTTAGGTTCCACTTTCATGGTTTATGCTGTTATCAGAACCCCTTGATATAATTAGATAGCCTTGTTTTAGATAATTACTTATATTTTCTTATTGCATAGCAAAAATCCCACTGGTAAAAATCTTTGATATCTTTAATCTAACAGCTGTGTTGCTGGAATAGGCCAAGAGAGCCAGAAATCAACTTCATTTACAATTAAAAAAAAGCCAGGAGTTTTGTAAGCTGAATAATAGTGATAATACCATTTCCATGGAGACAAGCTAAAATAAGCTTGAAGAAGAGATTTCCTTGGATCATTATTGCTTATGAAAAGTTTTATCTCTATATTTATGAATAATGCAAAATAGCCTATTCTTTGGAAGTAAGAAGAAAAGAAAATGAAAAATCCTCAAAGTTAGATTAGTTTAATAGTATCATAACAGTTGTTTTATTCTTTATTGTTTAGGGTCCAGATCTCCAGAGTTTAAAAAATTATTGTGAGCAGGAAATGCTTTCACCGATATTTTAATATTGATACAGACATGCTTACTCATATCACAGAGAACTGTCCAAAATAATATAAATGTACTAGGAATTGAAAATGTAAGTGTAGCCCCCCAAGATCAAAATAATTGATGAAATACAATATAAATTTGGAGTAAGTTTCAAACTTTGTTAGAAATGTAAGCACATGCCTTTTGTTTCTGGTTTCTGACACTTTAGATAAGAAACTGTCATTTGAAATATTGCTAGTAAAACAAACCCCCTCTAACTTTGCCCTAAAAAAACTCCCCCAAGTCCTTTCCCAATGATTGCCATTATTTATTGTGGTCCAGGTATTCATGTATAGTATTTACTTTTACCTCTTAAATAACTTTTCAATGTAGATACTGATATCTTAATTTTGTTCATAAGGAAAATGAATTTATTAGTACTGTCTGCTTCTGAAGGTAAGTTGGTTTCACTGACTACAGAGTCTCCTGTCTAGTTTTCAGCGTATTACTGTAGCATTTGATGCATCTGTGTGCTGGCAAGAGAGTGTCCGAGTGTGGTGGGCATGTCTCTGTTGTGGCCTTCGGAAGCATAGAGACATTCTAGGGGTGTTCATGAGGAACTCTCAGGAATAACCGTCCCACCCCTAGGAGAAGTCCTTCACGATTAGAGACAGGAGTCAGTTTTCTAAACTGATACGCTTTTGTGGTCATTTACGCGTTCCGTATTTCTGTCCATTGGAGGATTTTCTGGGCTTGCTCTCACCCTCCAGCGCATGATCGGCTTTTCATGGGAGGAGGCATGACCTGGGACACTCGCCTATTTTATATATAGAACTATAAAGATAACGATACCCTCTAGCAAATGAGGAAACCTGTGAGCTGTAAATGCCTGTGTCTCCGACTAATTCACAGAATCCCCTCCAAGGGAGGGACTTATTTTGCATTTGAACTCCAAAACACCTTTCAAGATTGTTAAACTTAACACCAGCCTGAAAATCCCAGTCATGCTGGAGATCAATTAACTGCTCCTAGTGCTCCACTAGCTTCCCTTTAAGATGTTTGCCTTTTCCAGTAATTTGGCCATTTTCCCATTTGCACTAAATAAAAACACATTATTATATTGTATGAAGGGAAGTCCATTTATAATACTCCCTCCAGGAGCTTGTTCCTCTCCTTTCTTCCCCGATCTAATGGTCAAATTATCATCTGTTTTTCTGTGTCAGCTTCAAATCCCAGCTTGTCCTCCTCTGCACACTTGTTTTGTTTGATTTCATTCTTCCCATTGTATGATTGCCTCTCTCACTCTCACATTAGGATTTAAATGCTCTGAACACCCCCTTCTTATATTTTCCTACCAACTTTCTCATACAGAATCAAATTTCATGACATGATCACTCGATTACTTATTTTCCATTACCTTTGATATTTTGAAATAATCTTTTACAGTAACAGTTGATATCCATTGTGGAAGATTTATGTGAAGAGATAAGGAATAAAGAGGAAATAAGAATAGCTGTAGTATCATCAGCAGAAATAACTACTGTTGTGATGGTAATCTTTATTTCCATGCGTATTCTCATTGACACATATCACAGTAATTAATTACTCTGTGCAAACTGTTCTGTAACCTTTGCCCACCAAATAACATATATATATATATAGTTTGTTGTTGTTGTTTGTTTTTTGTTTTTTGAGACAGGGTCTCGCTTTGTAGTTTAGGCTGGCTCTGAGCTCACTATGTAGCCCAGGCAAGCCTTGAACTCAGCAATCCTCCTGTCTCTGCCTCCTGAATGCTGGGATTACAGGCATGAGCCACCACGCCCAGCAACATAAATATATTTTTATCTTCCTATTTTTTTCAACATCATTTGGAATGGATTTATAATTTCCCTTGTATGGATATACACAATTTATTTAGCTGATTTCCTATTGCTAGATTTGAGTTATTTCTATGTTTTGGGCCAATTTAAATACATTTATAATAAACAACTTTGGCACATTTATAATAATTTTATTAAGGTTGGTTTAGACTTAACTGGAATTTTAAGATTAACAAAATAGATATATTTTTCCAAAATTTCATCCATGGGGCCGGAGATTTAGCTCAGTGGTTCCGGCGCCTGCCTCACAAGTGCAAGGTCCTGAGTTCGATCCTGATAACCACATACAGTGCTGGGCATGGAGACTCACGCCCACCAGCAATCAATACCACATACCACAGTGCCGGGTGTGGTGGCTCATGCCTGTAACCCCAGCACTCGGGAGGCAGAGGCAGGAAGATTGCTGAGTTTCAGACTTGCCTGGGCTACATAGTGAGCTGAGGGCCAGCCTGAACTACAAAGCGAGACCCTGTCTCAAAAAAAAAAAAAATTTCATCTAGCATAATTCCATCAATTTATACTTTCAGTAATAAATAGTACTAATGTTTCCTGCATTACTATTTCTTCATTGCTCATTAATATTACCTTTTGGAAAATATTAATATAATTGCCAGGGAAAAGCTCATTGATTCAAATAGCATTTAATTAAATAGAAAAATAGAACTTAAAACATTTGTTTGATTTATGTTATGTGTATATGTTTATTGCCTATTTATGTTCTTTGCTCATTTCTAAGAGTCCTGCGTATATTAAAGTAGAGCTTTCATGTTATAATTGTTGTATTATTATTATTATTATTATTATTATTATTTTGCTTTTTGAGACAGGGTCTCACTTTGTAGTTCAGGCTGGCCCTGAGCTCACTATGGAGCCCAGGCAAGCCGCCGCGAACTCAGCAATCCCCTTGTCTCGGCCTCCCGAGTGCTGGGATTACAGGTGTGAGCCACCACGTCCGGCACTGTGGTATGTGGTGTTGATTGTTGGTGGGCGTGATATGTGGTCATCGGGGATGAAACTCAGGTCCTTGCGCTTGTGAGGCAGGCGCCGGAACCACTGAGCTAACCATACGGTCCCATAATTGTTGTATTTTAAAAACCATTTTATTTAAGGAGTCAAAACTGTATGGTCATCTTTTCTGCTGTGAAGTGCTTTTATTTTTATTTATTTATTTATTTTGAGACAGGGTCTCATTTTGTAGTTCAGGCTGGCCCCAAGCTCACTGTGTAGCCCAGGCAAGCCTCAAACTCAGCAATCCTCCTGTCTCTGCCTCCCGAGTGCTGGGATTACAGGTGTGAGCCACCAAGCCCAGCAAGTGTTTTTGTTTTGATGTTCCAATTATGAACATATTTTGACTATAACATTTATGATATTCATAATATTTTTCAGCTAAAGGACAGTTTTAGTACTTTGGTGACATGTTGGCTCGCATTATTAAGAAGGCCATAAAGATGGGTTAGAAAAATTAAAGAGGGAGAAGGTCTCTCCCACACCAACAGGAGCCCACGTCTGGAGATCTGTCCTCACCTGCCTCTGGGGGAAGCGGGAAGTGGGCGGCGCCGCCCTGGGGAGCAGCATGCGGCTGCGCTGCGCGTGAACACTGGCGTCAGGTGCCTCCTACCCGCCTCTTAGCTTCATCTGTTTGGCAGAGTGCTCTGAGTTCTATCCAAGTTGCATCGGAAGACCCCAAAGGCACCACCTTGCCGCGGAGGAAGGGGCCACTGCTAGCCAGAGGTACAGAATGGTGTGACAGGGTCACTGTGAAGCTCAACCTGAGCTGCTCCTCAGCACTGTCTGTGTCCCTGAACGCCTGTGCTGGGAAGGCACCAGGCTTGGTCATGGATGCCTGAGTTGTGTGAGGTACTCTGGTTTTGGTTTTGCTTTTTTTTAAACACATAAAAATGGTACATGCAAGGGGTTGTACTTCATAAAAATCTGCTATTTAATAACTGTCTCTGACATCTTCTAGTAATAGTGACAGTGGAAATTGTGGGTTACTAAGTGGTATGCAACTTCCTTATTTCCCAAAGGTCTAACAGTTAGGACTATATTCTAATTTCACTGTATCATCTCAGGTTTTTAATTTTAATGTGCAAAGATGAGTATATCACTTAAGACCAAGTGGAAGAGTTCAGAGGAAAAAATAACAACAAATCATTGTTGAGTATCTACTATTATACATTTCATTGCACCTCACTAGTAGTATTTTGGTTTATAATTACAACTTCTAGTTATAGATGAAGAAATTAGAACATTCAAAAAACGATGAAAAGACTCAGCATTTGTATTTTGAAAATAACTGGAAACCAACATGATATAAAACTGAAATGATATAATTAAATTTAATTTTGCATTCCAGTATTTATTGACTATGTATCCTGTGGCTAGAACTGTGCTTATTAGGTAATAAGGATCATTAGGCTGCCATACAGAAGTACTTAGGCTGAAATTTTAAAAGGAACTGCTGTCCTACACCACTATTCGATAATGAAAAGTTAAGGTAGGACCTATCTTTATTTTGATGACAAAAATGTTAGTGTACGTAGGAGTTTATGGTCTATTTGTGCAGAGCATGAAAATACACACTTTCTATTTACAAAGAGGTTCAGTTATTGTTCTATAAAAGCAAGGAGGATCCACATAAATCCGTTGAACAATGCAGGAAAAGCACTATATGATAAAGAAAATATAAGCCAGTTCTAAGGGTCTGGTAGTGACGTTCCAGGTTCTAGGCGGTTAGCCAGAGAAACTGGTCAATGTTGGCTTTAGTTTGGCGGCTATTGGAAGAAGTTTGGACCTTAACAATTTTTGTGGGGTTTTGAAAATTTGAATGGTACAAGATAGTTGCATGAAACCTTGATCCTCGTCTCTTCTCAGGACTTTGAAAAGAGATTCTGTTATAATTGATCACAACAGACTTTTTTTTTTTGACAGGGTCTCGCTCTGCAGTTCAGGCTGGCTCTGAGCTCACTATGTAGCCCAGGCAAGCCTCGAACTCAGCAAGCCTCCTGTCTCTGCCTCCCAAGTGCTGGGATGACAAGCGTGAGCCACCACGCCCCTCAATTACGATAGACTTTTATCACGTCCCCTTTACAAGGGCCCGTTCTTCTTTTCTGCAAAGAGAGGGCCCAGAGTCTGATGTTATGCTGACTTCGTGTTAGTTTTGTTGTACAAAACAGAAAAGCCGGTAAGTAAATCATGAACTTGAACAAGCATGGGTTCATGGGCCGTGCCCGGGAGGGCCCTTTTACGTATCGCCAAGGACTGAGACATCCACACTGCCGCTCCACGGTTCCGAGGGAAACTTCAGATCGCAGCGGGGTCGCGAGTGCAGTTCCATCCCGAGCACTAAGAGAAAAGGAGAAGAAAGGTCACTGGAACTTTAGTGCTGAGGCAGGAAGGAGGAGGAGGAGACTGACGAAGGTCAAAATAGCAAGGTGAGACGTCCCCTGACGCTCTCATATTTAAAGAAGCTCATCCGGAATTGCTACACAAAAATTGGTTGCTATGTAATCCGTGTGTGTCACAGCGACACCACTTTCTGCGAAGAGAGGCTGGGACGTCAGCATTTAGACGGGCACTTGACAACATCGACATAGTTAGCTTTCTTTACTGAAGTAAGAGGGGACACTAAACGTGGGGTGGAAAAGTAGCAATTTCTGCCATTAATGGGAAAAGTTTTGCATATTACAATTCCAGTAAAATGGAAAGATTCTAAATAGAATAAAATGTAGTGATCTACTTCAATATCCGATGGGTTATTTTAAGTTTTCAATGAGATATTGCCAAAGAATCTTAGGCACGATTATTAATTATTAGGAATACATTTAATTTAATTGATTATTGATTATTAGGAATACATTTAATTTAAACGGATGGTTGTCTATCATGTGTTAGGGCAAATGCTCAAGAAATATTGGCTATGATTCTTTGTTGTTGTGAAAAATGTTTCATTCTCTGTGACTTTCAAAACTTCTGCTTCGTAAGTTTCAGGGACAGCATTCACAGAGGAAGAGGTTTCTACTTCCTGTCGACACAATTGCTTGACGTCGAAGCCTTGACCTTAAGGCAGGTGGCAGTGTTTTCTAACCACGTGGTCTAAACTATCATTTCAGAGGAAGGTTGTGGGAAGCTGTCGAGAGGAGAGTATTTATCTGCTGGCTGGGAATGCTCTTTTATAACAGGTGGACTTCTGAAAGTTTGTTGGAGTCAAGCTTGCTAAACTGAGTGCTCAATATATGTAAAATGACTTGAAAAATATTGGTCAGTATAATCTGTCACATCCCGGAAGCCATAAAAAGCATAACGATTATAAAAGAAAGTATGCGTTCATAGACTGTTGTCATTTAGAGCTATAGAATCATTAAATATTAGTAGTGAAAGGTTTTAAAGGGGAAGCTGAAGCTCAGAGTGCAGAGCGATTAAATGCTGTCTAAAGGATGACAGGTAGATATTAGCATATATTATATTTTATCTCATGAAGTCATGCCAGGTAGACTATAAAAACTTTCCAAAGTACTTCATTTTCATAAAACAATTATCATTTAAAAATTTCTTGAGGAAAATATGATCTACATTTATACAATGATAAATATAAGGTATCAATAACTAGCTTCAGGATAGTCGGTTTTCAATGAAATTGATAATTGAGACTTTTTCCTCGTGTTCCTGGGATTTATTACTTAAAAGTGAGAATCTAAGAGAAAATGAAACTGAAGAATGGTTCATTGTGGCTTCATTTCAGAATCGGTGTCACTTTGTAAATGTGACAACCACAGCTGATAAGCATTCATTCCAAACTTGGGTTCTGCTATCTTCAGGTGGGAATGAAAGTAATACTTCCCTCATTATGTTACAGAATTTTAAGGAGTAATATGTTTAAACATACTGCAGAAGACACTCAGCATGTGCATCCACTATTGTGAGAGAAATCAGCTCCTCTTATCCATGGTTTCACTTTCCATGATTTCAAGTTACTTTCAATTAACTGTGTTCTGAAAATGTTAAATAGAAAATTCCAGAAATGAACAACTGTAAGTTTTAAACTGTATGCCATTCTGAGTAGTGCGATGAGATCTCACGCCAACCCACTTGGACACGATTTATCCTTTTGCCCAGCGTATCCATGCTGTGCCCCTTCCCAGCCTGTTAGTCTCCTAGTGGTCTTCTTGGTTGTGAGACAGTAACTGTATCACGCTGCTTCTGTACAAGGGGCCCTCATTCCGCTTAACAGTGGCCCCAAACCGCAGGAGCGTGACACTGGCAAATTAGATTTGGTAGAGAGATGCCATAGAGAATTTTCTTTCAGTGTCTTAATCACAGGTACGGATGTATAGATACAGCCATGTATATACTTGTAGGGATTGGAAGTATGCAGATGCTGAAGCATATTCTCCATGAAAAGAAAGGACTACTGTAGTCACCATTTAGTATAAAAGAACTGAAATCTTCCTTACACATACAAGAGATTTTGTTGAACTGAAAGGTAGCATGTTCACTAAAAAGTCCTCATATTATGTGGCAGAAGCCATTTTACAACTGTCTAATCTTTATAAGAACAATCCTGTTTGCTTGAAGCAAAATTAATCTGTCAGGTCTCTCTTTTTTTAAAATTGAATTCTTTATTGGTACAATTTATATACCTCTCACAATCACGTATAACATTGGGGAATTTGTACCAGTATATGACACAAGTTAATTCTCATTTTTACCCATATCCCTACCCACCCACACCTCCTGACCCCCTTTATTTTTAATGTGGTGTTTCTCAATATGTAAGTGTCTGATGAACACACTGTAATGCTTTTCAGTAAGGGCACAGCCTCCTGAGGACCACCTTCATCTGTGGATCACTGATGAACACAGCTGGAGCTGATATCTGTCCTCAAAGATATTTCAGAGTCTCAGCAAAGCCGGCCTGATTTCATAACCATTGTAGGGATCTCAGCTGGTATATAGGAAAGATGCCTGGGAAACCAAAAACCGTTGTATATCCTATAAACAAACTCCACACTGGGAAGCAGCAATGAAAGGAAGCAGAAAGGAAGCAAGGTGTGTGTTTGATAATTTCCTGGGAAAACATGAATTTTATCCTTTCAGGTTGAGGTGATTGTAACAAACCTGGGCCTTTTTAATGCTCCTCAGCCCTTTCAAATTATAGTGGGAGTATTTCTTAAGTGGGTTAGTCTGGTATATAGTCACAAACCATCCTAAAAGAGGGATTTCTCCCCAAGCCCACTTTTCTTAAAGTGTCTTTTGTTCCTTTGACCACCTTCTAATGGCTACTAAGCCCTTTGGCCTGTTACAGTCATGTGATCCATGGCACATTTTCCTATGATTTTCATTAAATGCTTTGGAATCCTGGGGCAGAAAGAACTTGTGCAAATATCAGTTTTTATTACTGCTTTATTTTGATTACTCTTTCTCCTCTGGTTTTTTATTGCCTCCTATAATACAGGTAAATATGGTGATCCCATGTTGAGATGGGGGTTTCTATTCTAATGTCTGTTCCCATGCTTTGCATTCAATCCATGTTAATTTAATTATCCATGATTTCTTAGGCAAAGAGAGAAA
>PVIC010048138.1:0-13637 GCA_004025085.1 Thryonomys swinderianus | reverse complement strand
GAACTCAGCAATCCTCCTGCCTCTGCCTCCCCGAGTGCTGGGATTACAGGCGTGAGTCACCACGCCCAGCACTGTGGTATGTGGTATTGATTGCTGGTGGGCATGAGTCTCCACACCCAGCATTGTATGTGGTTACCAGGGATCAAACTCAGGACCTTGCGCTTGCAAGGCAGGTGCCAGAACCACTGAGCTAAATCTCCAGCCCAAATTTCTATCTTTAAAATGATTCATTCATTTTATTTAAGTTGTCAAATTTGTTGGCTCAATTTTTATAATATTGTCTTAATATATTTAACACAGTATAGTTCATTTAATCTCTTTCATTGCTATAATTCATTTCATCTCTTTCATTTCTATAGCTTATTTCATCTCTTTCTTTTGGAATGCTGCAATGTTTTCCTCCAGTCTGGTTGCTGCAAACCTGCAAGTTTTCCAGCTCTGTATACATTCCACGGATGGCTCAACTTGCAGTATTCCAGTGATGCTTCTTTGGTAAGTCTTCAAAGCACCATCCTCTGCAATACACAACCAAAGACCAAGCAAGAACCTCAAGCTTTCGAGATTGTGCCCTAATCTGTACTTTTCTATATCACAGATTATAACTATTTGTCCTCCTCTACTTCAAATATGTCTGCTTCCACCACTAAAATGACTGCTTTCTCTCTTGATTTTACCCCCTTTCTTATGGTTCGTTACATACTTCCAAGAACAAATCCAACATGATTCCAGGTGTTATCTTACTTGTTTCATTTTACTCAGAAATCACATTTCTTTATTGCCTGATGTCCAACATCTGCAAGCAGTTATTTCACATAGTTTGTCCCATATACCAGCTGATTTCAGATAGGATGAGTCTACTCCTTGCTAATCTACCAAGGAACATTAGTGTCTTATTACAAATGGGAGAAACTGAGACTCAGAGATTTAACTTTCCAGTGAATACAGGTAGTAAGTGTGACATCTGGATAAACTTTTCCTACTCTGTCATTCTGCCATCTCTCAATTTCCTTAACAAGAATCATTAGACACTTTGATAACACTTTTCCAGATTTAAAAGATATGTGTTTTATAATCCATTCCCTCAAGATTATTAAGTAATTGGAATAAAGATATATTTCACGAGACACAAGAGAAGGCAGTGTATTATATAATCTGTACTAGTAAAGTTTAAGGAAAATGAGACATAATATGTTTTCTAAAGTTGCTTTAGTAAGGTGAAATAATTGCATGAGAAAAAAGTGTAAATTATCAGAGGGAAAATGTAAGAATACACACAACATGTGATCAATTCAGTGATTGGCATTATGAGAACTTTCTGATTTTTGTATCAGTAGTCTCCTGTGTAACCCAATATAATTTTTGTAGTTTTTATTTTCTCTTTGACCCCCTGGATAAGTCAATTTAAGAATTATTTAATAACTCCATTAAAAGACACAGATTCTAAAGACTCATCTATTTGAATCAAAGTCCTTCATAATAAAATTTAAGCCACTTTTGGCTGCAGTGGACAATCTGAAATATTTTACAGCAAAAGATTTCATAGAAAAGACCATGTAAGATATTTTACTTCCATAAAAATTTTTATTAGTACATTTTTGCAGCACATATGGTTATATTCATTGTGAGGAGTTGGTATATGTATGGCACATGTTTTGAGATTTTATGTTGCCTTCCCCTACTTTCCCTTCTGCCTCCCTCCATATCTTGATCTACTTTGATTATTTAAGATTAGGGTTATTTAAAAATATGTTTTATAAACTTCTTTCTATGAAGGTCTAAAATAAGCCTGACATGACAAAGGAGGTTTGCTCTGAGTTTTAATATTGTTAAGTGTCAGTGTAGAAGTTTCATTGCCACAAGCATTGGACATGTTCAATACATCACAGAATGTCTTCAGTATGTGGTTATAACATAAATATTAGGAACCAGTGTATTGTTAGTTACTGTAAATGCACAGAAAATGGGTTTGGGGGCTATTTTCCAGGCCTATGCCATATTTCCTGAACTTTCAGGGTAAACAGGTATTATTACATATAGACTTTTTATTTTCCATTTCTTTCATTGTTTCTAGGTGTTGATAGTCATTTAATTGTGAGTTAGAATGACAAGAACAAAAAAAGAAAGAAAGTTTGGTTACCACACAGCCATGCAGAATTATTAATGTCTATTAGTATTCACAAAGAATGAGGACAAATTCCAAAGTGGACACAAGGAAAATACATAAACAGGATTCCTGAAGCAGGTGTGATAAACAGGCATTTGCCTTTAAGCTTCAATGTTTCAGAATTCATGTCTCCCTGAATTATAATTTAGAAATTAGAGATAGAGAAAAATTTTGTGGAAGATCATTTCCACCCTGACCTGTGTGATAAGTGTGATGCCTTATAGCTCATCACTCTCACTTTTTCTAAAAGTGCTAATTAAGCATCTTGATAGGTAGAGAGAAAAACTTTCTGGAGTCTTTCTGGTCTGCAGGGGACAGTTTCCAGTAGGCACAGAAATCATATGTGTCTTTGCAAATGTCTCCAACTAGAGTAGAATGGAAATGGCTGTGTGTGTGTGTGTGTGTGTGTGTGTGTGTGTGTGTGTGTGTTGTGGGATTCTCCTAATTGCGACATGAAAGGACACCTCAGTCAAACTGCAGAAGGAGTATCGTTTGGTACAGATAGCTAGGAAAGTTTAAAGGATAGGATACACCAGCATTTGGATTCACAAGTATGACTTCTATGCATCTTTCACTTCTCGTCAAGGTTGTTGATGTTAACCTTTTGGGGCTGACAATTCCTCAGTGTGGGAGGTTGTCAGATGTACCAGAGTAGGGCAGGTACCTCCCTGGTCTCTACAAATTGGACACACTACTTCTTTCCCAAGTTTCTACAGCCACAAATGACTCCAGGCATGTTTATATGTTTCTTATAAAAGTGGCCACATGATAAAAAACCACTGGCCCAGGCAATAGCAATACAGACTACATAAATTTGAATTCTTTCTCTGTTACTTTCCATATTTGTGACATTGAGCAGCTTTACTTACCTCTTTATGCCTGGATTCTTCATCTCTCTAATAGATTACAAAAATGAGAACATCATGAAGATTAACTGATAAAAGACAAATAAAAGTTTTACTATAGTACTTATACATAGTTACAATTTAGTTAACATTAGCTCTTAATACTATGGTATGATTTCCTTCAGATGGCAAAGAAATGGTGTTTGGTAATATGAGATTGAATGGAGTTAGCTTTCTAACTTCTTAGAAATCAAAGTCATTTTTCCCCAATGCATCAACTAGTCCAGCTTGGGTCATGTGATAGTAGCTTTCATAAATGAGTCCTGTGAATAACCAGTTTCATTCACATTCTAATCCTATGGTTAAAAAGAGGAGCTATATTGAAAGAAGAAAGATAAAAAGTACGATCAGCAGGCAACATTAGTAGACACCATAGTCTAAAGTGTGATATAGACACTATACAAACCAATTCCCTACCATGGCAAATGATTCAATGCTAAGACATGCCAAGAAGCATTGGGTACAGATTTCCTATCTCAAAACCAGAGGAAAAAGCTAGACTGTAGCAGAAGGGATGGATTTCCTTACCAATTTTGCAATGCAGAAGATAAAGCCAGTGTAGTAGGAATGAAAACTACCACTCACTAAGTTCCTCCCAGATTACAGATCCTGCACATATGTTCCCTCAAATAATGCAACTTCTTTCCATGAGAATGAAACTCTTTCTATTTTAAAATGAGGACAGTGAAGATTTTCTAAGAAAAAAGATAGCATACAAATGTAGCAAAGGCTTATAGTCCATAAGGGACAAAGCCTGCATGCAAGCTCAAGCTTGCTGTCTCCACAGGGCAGACTCTTCAGCCTCACGTCACTCCCTAGAGGCTGGTCGAGGTATACGGGAAGCTTGAATATCTTCAAGATATAGGACATACTTATTGAAGAAGATGGTATATTACCTAAATCTCTCTGTTTGGTCAAGACTTCAACAATCACTGCTGAGTGAACTACTCAAACTTCAGGAGTAAGGGTACAGAGGAATGAATAGACATGAATGCACACTACAATAAGTGTAAGTCTTCTGTCTTCTCATGGTTTTGATTATGCAAATTCTAATCTTTTTTTTTTTTGAGACAGGGTCTCGCTTTGTAGTTCGGGCTGGCCCTCAGCTCACTATGTAGCCCAGGCAAGCTTCGAACTCAGCAATCCTCCTGTCTCTGCCTCCCGAGTGCTGGGATGACAGGCGTGAGCCACCATGTCCAGCATTGTGCAATTTTTTTGTTTGTTTTGAGACAGGGTCTCACTTTGTAGTTCAGGCTGGCCCTGAGCTCACTCTGTAGCCCAGGCAAGCCTCGAACTCAGCAATCCTCCTGTCTCTGCCTCCGGAGTGCTGGGATTACAGGCGTGAGCCACCACGCCTGGCTCAAATTCCAATCTTTTTAACATTTAGTTTTAGTGCTGCCTTTATTCAGGGCTACACAGAGACAACTAAGTACCAAAGCTAGCTGATATATTGGTGTTCTTTCCAAAGTCAAGTTTCAAATAAGAAAATGTGCACCCTTTTTCTGCATTCTTGTAGGATGAATTGAGCATTTGTAATATTACAACCACCTTGGAATTTCTTTTCATATTTCAGTAAGTCCTCTCTTCATTAGTGATGGGATAGCACCAGTAAAGTCTCAATCTGGGTAAACTGAACTGAAGCACCCTCATTCTATTAAACAATCTCAGCTTCCAAGGGAGGGGTTAAAGGTAAACTGGGCTTATAGTTCATAATGTGTGAAAATCTTCTACTGAGGTAGTTTGCTGCATTGCATATATAGTGATGCCTAGTTTTGCAGCAACCACCCTGAAGTGCAGGACAAAAAGCACTTGAGGAGTTTCAGATAGTGTTCATTGGTAATAGATACCTGATTTATAGCAGGCCTGCAGCCTGGACTGCCTCTTGACTCTCCTCCTACCTGTTATTTCCTTCTTTCACCAGGATAAACTCCATCACTGACCAGAGGCGAAGTGATCCCTTCTCTGTTTCCTGGTCATCCACTCTGCTGCCTCAGTCTGACTCCTGTTGCTATGCTTAGCTGCTAGCCTTTCATGCCTGAGTGTTTGTCACTGTACTTTCTATGGAAACCTCATACCTCCCTGTTTTCTTTCTGTTTCTCACAGTGTATAAGTATATACTAACGGTAAATATTTGTAAGCTTCACTTCTTTTCACAATTAAATTAGAGGGCCAGAATTTAAGTTTATGCCTCTGGAGAGAAACTGAAACATCCTACATTGGCTCCAAGTTAACTTTTATCTATAAGGTATGAATCGATATAAGGTAAGTATTTGCAGTGGCTCTATCATCTTTGTGTATTTTTTTTTTTTTTGAGACAGGGTCTCACTTTGTAGTTCAGGCTGGCCCTGAGCTCACTATGGAGCCCAGGCAAGCCACCGCGAACTCAGCAATCCTCCTGTCTCTGCCTCCCGAGTGCTGGGATTACAAGCCTGAGCCACCATGCCCAGCACTGTGGTATGTGGTATTGATTGCTGGTGGGCGTGAGTCTCCACACCCAGCATTGTATGTGGTTACTAGGGATCGAACTCAGGACCTTGCGCTTGCGAGGCAGTCGCCGGAACCACTAAGCTAACCCTTCGGCCCCCATCTTTGTGTTATTTTTAAGAGAAATAAAATCTCCATAGTTATTAAAATCATTTTAAACTGACTCAGTTTCCTGGTCAGTTTGTCAATTTCTGGCTTGCTGCTTACTGCGAAAGTCTAGACCATTGGCCTATCACTGCATTATCCTTCTCTCTTTTGGCCTCTTCTCATTGGAAAACAGTGGGCAATCAGCTCCAATTCCCAAAGTCTAACCAAAACTATGTGGTCATGACCATCATAAATTGGGTGACCAACCTGATTTTCTACATTTTTACATGTTCATTATGCAAATAATTGCAATCCTAACATGAGACCCTTGGATCTGTCTGCATACAGGCCCATGAATGATAAAGTGAAGAATCAATCTCTGACTAATAAGTTAAGGTAATCGAAGTTACTTTCATGTAGTTGTGTATAAGGTTTATAAGGTAAGATTAGGATGAAAGGTATAGCTAGAAGAGAAAGATAACCACAGGGTGGTCTATTCTGCAGACAAATTGGTGAGCTGGGTAAATATTCTAATTTTTTTAAAGTAACAATCCCTGTATCCCTATAACATATCTACAAACTGATAATCAAAGAGGTATCATTTTGTTCTAATACATCTAACAGCTTCTTTTACAACACATCACCATCTTTTTTTTTTCCACCATTATTCAGGGGTAGAAAGACTAGTTCCCTGGCCTTGATCCTGCTTCTTCTTGTTCCCTCTGGGTTTTCTTTACTCAACCTATCTTTTAGCTAGGGCTTTTAATCTCATCTCATGCTAAAAAGGATAAGAAGTCTCTTTCCTGGCATGAGTGAGAATAGAGTCTGTGGATAGAACATGTCAGCTCTCTACTTAAGTAGCACTGGCAACAGCAAGAACATGATGTGGAAAAACCCCCATGATTTCCAGACACTGTGTAAAAGGAGCATGTTATACAGCCACCTCTTTTCATTCTTTCTGTAACTCTATAAAATGGGTTCAACTATTAATTCAAATTTTAATGATAAGGTTGAGGAACTTGCCCAGGATCTCAGTGCAATAAAGCAATCCAGCCTTAATCTAATGCTCATTCACCTAACTACATGCTATGCTTGTGTCTAGATGTCCCCCTAAAACCTCATAAGGTCGTAGGTAGAAAATTTTCAGAGATGGCTGGATCTAGAGTGTGTGATGTTGGAGCTGATTCATGGTCTAATGCTGGGATCAAAGGCACTAGATTAACGGAGTGAGCGCTGCTCACTCTAAGTAGCCTGGGTAAAATATAAAGGGGAGAAAGCACTGTGGTTGTTCCTTGTTACTCTGCTACCTTCTCCCCACCATGAACTGTTTTTCCTCAGTGATATCTGTTTGCCATGCCTTGGAGCCAGTTGATTATGGACTAAACTGCTAAAAACTTAGCTAAATAAATCTTTCCCCTTTAACTTTTTGGTGCTGAGTATTTTGTCTCAGCAATGAGAAGAAAGTAACAAAGACACTACTCTTTTATTTTCTTCAAGAATTCATAGATGTAACTTGAGGCCATACTCATAAGTGACATAAACAGAACACAGATATGGAAACACCATATCTTTTCTTTCGTTTGGGAAAGGTGTAAATGAGGTTCAAAATGTATAATAGTAATTGTGAAATAGAAAGGAAATGTTTGAAGGGAAAGAGGAACTTGGAAGTGGAAGGGGAAATCAAAGAATGTCCTTTTTACACAGTAAAAAGGACAAAACAGAACCAAAGCTTATGCATATGGGGGTAGGATCTGAAGGGAGTACAGAAGAGTGGGAAAAATAAGAATCAAGAGTTATTATATACAGGTAGAAACTCTCAATAATGAATATGGTCATAATATATTCCTAGAATGTACAAATAAACTCAATTTATTAAAAGAAACAAAAGAATTCAAGATTTATGATGAGTTGAAAAGACAGAAAACTTGTATACATTAAGCATATTGTGTGCCAGGTTTTATTTACACAATCATTTAATATTGTCCTCAAGATCTAAAGAAGTATCTCTTTTAATCACCTTATAGAGGAAGAAAATAATAGTGAAATGGAGAAACTTGCTTAAAGCCATATAGCTGTATACTACAGAACTAGAGTTGAATTTCTGTGTGTAGGAAATCTATCCTTTCTATTCAAGAGCATACAACCTTTTGAAGATAAGGCATTGTACCATGTCAGATGAAGGCTAATTCATATGATCCAAGTACAGAAGAAAATATATGCAACTTTTGTTCCATCAAAAGAATTTTTGATACAGGAATGAAAATAATTTATTCGAGATCTCTCAGCTTCATAACAGTTCATAACAGTCCTACAATCTTTGTTTTCCTGAAGTCAAGAAAATATACACAACATACCTAAATCACATGGTAGCTCAAAAATATCATTATTTCTAGACTGAGTAGGACAAGAATGTACTGGTTATGTCTTTACAACAATGAAAAGAATAATGAGGTTACCACTCCTTTGATTTGTGCACCCTACTAAGAGACTAGGCTGATCCTAGAGCCAGAGATACTACCTCACATATGCCAAGCATCTGTGTGCAGCTGGAGAGGTAAAAGGATACAGGAAAATACAAGTTCTATGGGCCAGTATGCCACAGGCTCCACGCAAATTGCAAACATTTCTGCACATTGGCCTGGCTGAGCAAAAGAGAGATGCCCTTTATTTCCCTGTGGGACAAATGTCAGCAAGCACCATATAGCAGATGAGGTTGAAATTTTCCCTTTGTCTGTTCTGAGAAAGCAACTCAAACCTACATGACCTTTGCATAAGTGATGCTGGTACCTGGAAACACCAGGCATCTTGAGTACAGGAGCCATCTTCCACCTCTCTGTAGACACTGGGTGAGCTATCAGATGTACTCTAATAAGTGTCAATGAGAGAGCTGCCCCGATGATATCCATTCCTTTCATCCCACTCTGGCAACTGAACAAATGTGTAGTGATAGGACAGCAATTCTCCATTTCAATGACGCTCCACAGAGCCTCAGCCCTGTGTAATGGATAGCCCTTCCCTCCAAGATCTTCCCAATATATTCCTTCCTCATCCATTTTCCTGAAAAGCTTCTCCCTCTTTTTTTCTATGGTTTACTTTAGAACCTCCTAAACAGGGGAAACATTTGTGTTCTTACCTCATTAAGGAGATCTTTCTCTGGTTCCCTGTTGGTCTGGAAATGCTCTGTACTTTTGCTTGAGAATTTTTGCATATAAATTTTCAGTAGAGAATCCCCGTATATTCATATGCTCCACTCTCCGTTATACATACATGAGAAAGTACAAGAAGAAGCTAGAAAAAAAAAAGAGGGGGTGAGAGGACACAAAACAGTCAAAACAATGATCAGAATTTGAGAAATATAGAAATTACTAAAAACTGAACACAAAGTATTCTAATTCTTCAAATGATGGACAGAACGTGGGAGTGTGTTGCAGTTTATGAAAACACAAAGAAATCGAGTATAACACTCAGAGGTAGGGTGGAGAGAGACAAACAAAATCAAACATTGTGATGTTATTCTTTCAAATACTGAGAAACTAAATTAAAATAATATGATCACAGAGAATAGATTTAAGGTTGAAATCACTGAATTAGTGATATTGGGCCTGAGTTACTGAGAAATCAAAAAAAAATTAGGGAGAAAGGAACCAAATCTTTCCAACTGTCCAACTTCCTGTGACCATTCCTTGCTTTCTGAATCCAGGGCATTTTTCCTCAGGACTCAGACTTGCTAAATAATGACTTAGAAGCAGCAAAGCCCCAGGAGATCTGACATTTGTAGACATTATGTCCATTCTAAATAGGCATGGCCTGATAAGGCCCATTCTCAGAGTCAAGAGTATCTGTACCATGTACACAAACACAGAATTTAAATTGTTACATTAGTGAAATATCACAAAAATTAGTTCCATACCCTTTCCTTGGTATGTACTTATTTTTAATAACTTGGAGATTCACATTAGAACTTTGGTTGAAAATTAGAACTTTGATACTCTTTGGGTGATTTGTTTTTTGTTTTTTGTTTTTTTTGAAACAGGGTCTCACTTTGTAGTTCAGGCTGGCTCTGAGCTCACTATGTAGTCCAGACAAGCCTGGAACTCAGCAATCCTCCTGCCTCTGCCTCCTGAGTGCTGGGATTACAGGCGTGAGCCACCACGCCCGGCACTGTGGTATGTGGTATTGATTGCTGGTGGGCGTGAGTCTCCACGCCCAGCATTGTATGTGGTTACCGGGGATTGAACTCAGGACCTAGCGCTTGCGAGGTAGGCACCGGAACCACTGAGCTAACCCTCCGGCCCAGAACTTTGATACTCTTTGGAACTTCTTAATACAACTTACATATGGAGGGGTAAACTTTAGAACTTTGAAAATTAGAACTTTGATACTCTTTGGAACTTCTTAATACGACTTACATATAGGGGGGTAAAAAGAATGCTAGCGTTTAGCCCTCAGATTTTCCTTTATGTAATAACACTTACTTCTCACCCTAGTTTTTGGACACACCTTTTTATCCAAACTGCTCCATATCCTTCCCCTACAACAGCCTGTCCTTGGCTTATTTTGGCCACTCCTGAGTCTTATTTGTGCACTTACTACCTAACTCTTTCACCCACAGACAGGTATGGCAAGGAGAAGCACCTGGACCGAGGTATCGTTGGCCTTGGCAGCCAGCCTTCAATATGCAGAACATACTCTGTGAGTGAGGGCACTGCTTGACCCACTTCTATAGCCACGCAACGTCCTCACCTTGTGGAGAGGATCGTGGTCAAGAGAGCTTCAAGAGATGCTTTCTAAAACATATCTGTGGCCTGTCTTGCCCTGATTAAGGGTAGCAGTGGCCCTAAAATTTTTAATGTTTGCCAGGAACTGACCCATGGACACCACTGTGCTCACCTAAAATATACCAAAAGTAATGCTATTGGGGAAATGATGTAAGTGATAAATGCTAAAGGTAGTTCAAAGTTTTCCAAATATAATGGGCTAACCAGCTCTCATACCTCACAAACCTCAATGTCTCCTATTTTTTTTTCTCAATAGATAGCAATACTTCATTACCTCCTGGCCACCAAAAACTTGAGAGTCACATGAAATTTCAACTATCACTTTGTGTCTGTTTTACACCCTATCCATTGCATCTCCCAAATGCTTCCTCACCCGGATTGGTACATGTGACACAATTTGGATCATATATGAGCTGCATTCTGGGGAGTATTGTGTAAAAACCTTAGAAAAGATGCAGGAATGATGTAGTAGAAAAAGGAGGAAACTGAATTGCAAATTATAAGTAACATTACCTGTACATTTCTAGATATTATCTTTTAGAAGGACTGAAGTTGAAGAAAAGATTGTCTTGAATAAGACAGGAATGACCAGGCCATTCTGAAACTGTATGGTTTTGTGCAGTACCTCATAAGAGAAAAAAAGAATGAGTCCTTCATCTCTTATTCTATTTTCATCTCTATTTTAGCTATCTTTATTTTCATCCCTATCTTCAGCTAGGACCACACTTTTCCATGGAAACAAGTCAGTGTGTGTGTGTATATGGGTACAATCTGTTTGCATTTCTGCCCTTGTATTTTACTCCTCCAACCCCTTACCTGGTTGGCCTGCTGGGTTATCTTTGAGGATCGTTACTGCCAGGAGATACAATAATTCTTTATGCAACAGTGTCTGTACCTCAGAAAAGGCATCTGCACATTCTTTGCTCTGGCCTGGAGGAGCAAACTCTGGCTTGGCTGCCCTGAAATGTGAGAACCTAAGTGTTATGTCAATCTACCACGTGGTTGACTTTAATTCAGCCCCAATATGTACTCAGCTGCCGAACTCTAAATAGTAGTCTTGTGGGCAACCTGGAGACTCATTGTTTTTTGTTTGCTTTGAGACAGGGTCTCGCTTTGTAGTTCAGGCTGGCCCTGAGCTCACTCTGTAGCCCAGGCAAGCCTCAAACTCAGCAATCCTCCTGCTTCTGCCTCCCAGTTGCTGGGATAACAGATGTGAGCCACCACACTTGGCAAGACTCATTGTGTATAATCATCCACCTAAACTTCAGAGCACTTGGCCCAGATGAGTCGATGGAAACTGATATTTACTTTTATTTTTATTTTATGCTTCTTGTGTCCATGCAATTGGAATAAACTGTAAATTAGGTATTACAGCACTATAGTTTGGTGAGAAGCAGTGGTTTAGATATGTAGCTTTAGTTTGTTATAAGATAATAGCCGCTTTGCTTTGTTGTGACAGTAGCAATAAAGTAAAGTTACTACAGTGTAAAATGTGGTAACCAACCCAAACTACTGAAACAAAGCCACAAATCAAAGGCAGCCCAACTTTAGCTTTATGTGCAGAAGCAACAATGAGTTTCTATCTCTGAACATGTAACACAGGAAATTCTGTCATAGTCAATAGTATTATTGTTTGGGCACTTACTATGGTTAAGTCATATTCCCTCAAACCATATGGGGGTACAACTCTCATGGAATATGGACTAATTTCCTTTTATTTGCATCACTTAGAGAAAAGACTCCACTGAGTTCACACTAGTATTCAGAGGTTCCTAGGCATATATGAACAGCCAGGATGTTAGTCAGAACACGAAAGAGACAAGGTCCTTACAGAGTAGTGTGGGGAAATTATTTTAGTGTAGATGTCTGAGAACAAACTCTCAGATAGTAAAAACATGTGACTGATTTGAAGTTGCCTGTTCTATTTTGGCCCTCTATCTCCCCGGACTTTAGAAAAGAGCTCTGTGCAAAAGTTGAAGAACTTTTTTTTTTAATAAGGAACGTAAGGCAAAGAAACAGTGTTGTATCATAGTAAGAAAATATGTCAGAGTGGAGGAAAGAGGAACTCTTGAGTGATGAGCACAGTAGAAAGAACGACATCATTTTGACTCCTGATGAGTTGTAGCTTCAGAAGAAACAGTAGCAGGGCAGGGTACAGAAGAGCAGAGCATTGGCCCAATTGCTGCATATCTTAGTGCTGCCTTCAGTGCAAAGCTCCACCACTGAAGGCTTTAACTGAGCCAATACCAACACACAAAGCAAGAGATGACCCATGACCTCCTGTGACTAGCCCAGGGAATACGGGTAGGGGCTGTGCACAGAGGGATGTACACAGGGATCTGATGGGGTGTTTAGTTTCCTAACATTAGAATAATGGGAAATACCAGCAAACTGTTGGCAATTACTTTTAACATGACCCCCTTTGTATCATTAAGCTGGCAAAACTAGGAAAATAGGGGTTACAAATGAGAAATGTTCAGATTTGGCACTAATATTTATTTATTGCTACTAGCATTTATTGATCACTGATGTTCATGCCACACATGATCTTTAGCACTTTTTAATGTATTATGTAAGTGTTGCCATGATCCTATGAAGTGAGTCCCATTGTTCTCTTCATTTCTCAGATGAAAGATTTGTTCCACGTGAGTCTTGCCCACAGTACCCTGATTCCCTAGCTGTGCTGACTGCAGTAAGATGACTTCCTTACACTCCACCGAGAACCAGTATTTGTACTGGAATTTCCTTCTAGTCCATTTTCTTGACCCCTGAAATACCCACGAACATTTTTGTATCATTAGATTTATACAGATGTGTAGTAATTATGCAAAATATACAATAAAGCACACCTCTTCAAATCATAAGAAAATATTTTCTTGCACCTACAGGGGTATCACATTCTCATGAACTTGGAGGGGAAAGGGGGAAACTGTTCTAAAATAATTTAAAGAAGGACCCAAAAAATAAACTGTTCTACTTTGTGGATAGTGATGTACTTTTGAAGCCTCTCAGTACCCTGGAATTCTACGTGAATTCCAGCTACATGCACCTTCTCAAATGGCCTAGGAAATAATGTTCTAATACCTTAAATACCAAATGTTCTAATACCAACAGGCTCATGTGACCAGATACACAAAATTTAAGACTAAGGAAGAGGGCTCAGCTTTATTTATAGACTTTCTGATTCTTTATTATTTATTTTTGGTTTGGTTAAAAAGT
>PVIC010048137.1:0-13625 GCA_004025085.1 Thryonomys swinderianus | reverse complement strand
CACATATTTACTTTTTAAAATTGAATTCTTTATTGGCACTTTTTTTTTTTTTTGGAGACAGGGTCTTGATTTTGTAGTTCAGGCTGGCTCACTACATAGCCTAAGCAAGCTTCAAACTCAGCAGTCCTCCTGCCTCTGCCTCCTGAGTGCTGGAATTACAGGTGTGAGCCACCAAACCTGGCATTTGTGGTATGTGGTTACTGGGGATCGAACCAGGGACCTTGCACTTGCTAGACAGGCACTGGAATCACTGAGCTAAATCTCCAGCCGTATTGGTATATACACATCATGATCACACTCAACATTGAGAATTTAAACCAGTATATGACATGACTTAATTCTCAGTTTTTCCCATTCCCCTAGGATAGCTACTACCCCCTTCCCCCCAAACAGGTTTTATTTCTTTTCCCTTGTTACTTACCCCTACACTTTTCCCTTTGAATATTTTCTATTTTGTAACATCTATCATACATTCTAGAACTCATTTACATTTTCAGTTTCTCATACTGGAGAAAAGATACAGTAATTACACATCTGTGACCTATTTATTTCACTTATGATTATGTCCTCAAGGTATGGCCACTTAAGTATAAATGACACAAACATCATTCTTTACGGCAGAGTAATACTCCATTTTATTGAAAAAAACCCCCACATCTTTTTTATCCAGTCTCCAGTTGATGGGTATTTGGGATAATCTGTTTGTTAATTTAATAATTACGATGACTTACTAAAGGTGTACTTACATAACAAGTATACCTTTAAAAATTATGACAAAACATGTGTAACAATTGTATACAACTGGATGAATATAAAATCTTAACTTTGGCTTAGAGAAAAAAATCATGGCAATTTTTTTGTTTAGAAGTTAAGCTTTTTAAAAAATTGCCAAATTGTATTTTGTTTCTATTTCTTGTAATGGGGGGACTAAGAACTTCAATTCTAAATTACAAGACTTTCTAGTAGAAAGCAAGCAATGTATATCAATCATATATTTCTAGTTAAAACTGACGAACCAACATGTAAGAATTAATTTGCAGAAACTAATTGAAATAATTTCTTTTACTCTCTCTTTACTTTTACTGGAGATGAGAAAAGTTTGAAAGTGGCTAAACAAAAGATACTGGTATCGTGGCAAGTACACGTAAGAACATGTCAGAAATGCTGAGCTGCAACTATGAGACAGTTAAACAAAGAGAAAGTATGAGTTCCTCAAAATCTCATCTATGCTCAAATGCAGCTGACAATTCTATAAAAGTTAAGGTAAAAGAAAAATAAAATTCCCACATAGTTCTGCTGATTTGTGAAAAGGACTTAAAAGAAAATTGGTAACTTCACAAAATTTCAACATAAAGAGCTATATATAACAAATAGAAATGTTCTGATTTTAACTTTATGGAGCATGGGTCTGAAAGCAAGACTCAGGTTTACAAAATGAACTCCCACTTGGATATTAACATTGCTATAAGCAAATGAGTGAATAACTTTACCTCCTCCCATGGAGTGTATTATAAAGAAACACTGCAAACAATCACAGTGCTCTGCAGACTTTCTCAGTTTTTCTAAAATCTGTTCTCGGTAAAGACTGCCAAACACTTTGTGACCCACAGCCCTGAAAATAAAAATACACATTTTAAAAAAATCCTTGTATTTATTACTTTTCAATCTTATTGTTTCTTCCCTGAGTAAAAAGATTTTAGAAAGATAAAAGAAAATATTTTAATTGCATTAAAGGAAATATATTCTTATTCCATGTCAAATCATACTGTAATATTCTAAAAATTCTAGGTAGAAAATTTAATGTATATTACATATATTAAATCTTCAAGGATTCTGATAAGATAGCTTATTAGTAATGGATGTTAAATTATGGTTATCTAATTTTATCTTCCTTTTAACATACAATTACAACAAAACAAGATTTCAGTTCCACTATTTTTTTTGTTTCCATTTAAAGTAAACTCTGTTCCAAAACTGATTTAAAACAATCCCAATCAAAATACCAACAGTATTCTTCATGGATGTAAAGAAGACAATCCTAACATTCATGTTAGGAACCTGAAGAGACCTAGAATAGCAAAAGCAATTCTGGGCTATCAGCGAAGCAGGAGACATCACAATCCCAGATTTGAAGTTGTATTACAAAGCTTCAATGATTAAAAAATAAACAAAGCCAAGCATAGTACTGGCATAAAACAGAAATGTCCATTAGTAGAATGGAATGGAAAAAGTAGACACACAACTCAGACATATTCAACTATCTGACTTCGAAAAAAGAGCCAAGAAACAAACTGGAGGAATGATAGCCACTTTAATAAATGGTGCTGGGAAAATTGGATACCTACAGGCAGAACACTGATTCTAGACCTATAATATGTCTCACTGGCCACTAAGCTAAAATAAAAATGGATCAATACTGAAATGTTAAAACAGAAACAATTTGCTGGAAGACAAAACAGGTATACCTCTCAAAGACATAGGTGTAGACAAGAAATGTCTGAACAGAACACTTGTGGCACAAGAAATAATATCATGAATAAAGAAATAGGATAGTATCAAATTCACATGCTTCTGCTATCAAAAGAAACAACAAATAGAGCACAGACAACCTACAGAATGGGAAAAATTTGTTGTCAGGTCAGTTATATCTCAGGTAGAGGACTACCATGAAGAATATATAAAGGACTCAAAAAATAAAAGACTGTTATGGCTTGTATCTTGATGTAGGGTTTTTGGAGGTGGCTGAATCTAGGATGTGTTCTGGAGTGCTGGGATTGAGGGTATCTCACCCTAGGTATGGGTTACAACACCTGCACGTGGTTAGCATGGAAGGGACAAAAGCCAAAGGCAGGTTGTTGCTTTGGTAGAAAAGACAACCAAGGATTGTCTTCTGTACATTTGTGAAGAATACCATTGGTATTTTGATTCGGATTGTGTTAAATCAGTTTTGGAACAGAGTTTACTTTAAATGGAAACAAAAAACTATGGAACTGAAATCTTGTTTTGTTGTAATTGTATGTTAAAAGGAAGATAAAATTAGAAGACCAAAATTTAATATCCAGGACTGTTTCTTCTCTGCAGTGTCCCTTTTCTGTGCCATCCTGCCTTAGGGACAGCTAACTATGGACTGAATCTCTGCAAACTGCAAGCCAAAATAATTTTTTTCTTTTTTAATTTTGGGTGCTGGGTATTTTTGTTTCAGCAATGAGAAAAGTAACCAAGGCAAATCTAATAAAAAATGGGCAATCAAAATGAACAGATACTTCTCAGAAGTACAGACGACTCATAAATACATGAATAATACTCAACATTGTTGGCCAATACCAGAAATGCAAATTAACTCTGAGATGACATCTTACTCCAGAAAGAATGGCCCATCAAGATATCAGATCATAACAAATCCTGGTGAGGCATTTGTAAAAAGAAGTCTTCTACATTTTTGGTGGCAATGTAAACTACTACAAGCACTGTGGAGATTATTACACAGACTCTTCAAAACACTGTAATTGGAAATTCCGTTTGACCCAGTTTTTCCCCTTTTAGACATCATCCTGAGTTAAAGACATCACAATACGATGATACATGTATATTCATGACAATAGCAGCACAAATCACAATAGCTAAATCTTGATAACAGCCTATATGCACATCCACAAATGAATGAATAAATAAGATGTGGTATTTAGATACAATGGAGTATTACTTTGGTACTCTACTACTTTGCAAATTTAAAAGATAAATCTAAGGCATTTGTAAGCAAATGGATGCACCCTGAAATAAATCAGACACACAAATTAAATGTTGCATCGCTTCTCTTTTATGAGAAACCAAAAATATAAATAAGAAGCAAAATAGAGGTTAGGAAACAGGGAGATAATTTTCAAATGGGAAGGAGAACAAGAGATGGAGGGAGGGGGAGGAAAAGAAGGGAAAAGGGATTTAAAAAGAAAAATGAAAAAAATGGCAATGGGGAGTAGAATGAAAGTTGTAAGGCATAGGGAGGAATATATGCAGGAGACAAAAAAAAAAAGATGTGTTATGTAAATGTGCAAACACCCCATGACAGATGTAATCATTATGTACTACAATCATGAACTAATAAAATTGTTTAAAAACCTCTGAAATGCAAAACCAGATTGAAATCAACTGCTAAGATACTGCAGATGAAAATTTTTTTTTTTTTTGAGAAAGGGTTTCACTTTGTAGTTCAGGCTGGTACTCAGCTCACTATGTAGCTCAGGCAAGCCTCAAACTAGCAATCCTCCTGTCTCTGCTTCCCGAGTGCTGGGACTACAGGTGTGAGCCACCATGCCCAGAACTGTGGTATGTGGTATTGATCGTTGGTGGGCGTGAGTCACCATGCCCAGCATTGTATGTGGTTACCAGGGATCGAACTCAGAACCTTGTGCTTGCAAGGCAGGCATCAGAACCACTGAGCTAAATCTCCGGCCCCTGCAGATAAAAAATTTTAAACTAGCTTATTTTGGTTGAAAAGAAGAAGAAAACTGGACATATGTTAGAAGAAGAAAACTGGACATATGTTAGATGAAATGGTAAGTGGCAGAAAACTGATACTCATGAGGCTCCAAAACTCTTTCTGGTTGTTTAATCTGCAATGTCACTAATAATGAATTATAGAAGCAAAACGATTTTCCCATTACATGCAGTCAGGTGTAACTCACAAGTATAAGGTAGAGAACAGTTAGAGAAAAGCCAATTGGGTGATTAGATATGCTTACTTTTTTTTTTTTTTTTGAGACAGGGTCTCGCTTTGTAGTTCAGGCTGGCCCTCAGCTCACTATGTAGCCCAGGCAAGCCTTGAACTCAGCAATCCTCCTGCCTCTGCCTCCTAAGTGCTGGGATTATAGACTTGAGCCACCAAGCAGGGCATCCGTGGTATGAGGTACTGATTGCCAGTGGGCATACCATGCCCAGTATTGTTGTATGTGGTTACCGGGGATTGAACCAGGGACCTTGCACTTGTGAGGCAGGCTTACTTAAGTGACTGGTTTTCCTTAAATGAGTTTCCCAAAACATAACATTCAAATTCATGCTTCAGTAAAATTATACATCATTCTGCATTATCAACCTGAGTGATTGGTAGCATACAGTTAAAACAATAGATATGAGATTTGGAAAAACAAAGAGCTCCTTAATTTTTCAAAAAGTATAAAAAATAGTATCAATCTAAATTTTTATAATTACTGTTGCATCACTTAAAATAATAGACTATTATATACTAAAGGTCCAAACAGGCTCAGGCCAAGCTTGGACACTAGCATACTAGTCTGGATTGCTTCTTTGTGTAAACTCAATCTGACTGACTGGAGAACTTCAGTCAGGTAATAGAAATAATTTACAAAAGCCCTTAAAATCTGTAACTAGTGCTATATGATAATAAATGTACATACATAACTTAATAAATGAAGTTTTCAGGCTGGAGTTTAGCTCAGTGGTTCTGGAACTTGCCTGGCAAGTGCAAGGTCCCTAGTTGGATCCCCAGTAACCACATACAACAATACTGGGCGTGGTGACTCATGCCCACCAGCAATCAGTACCACGTACCATAGTGCTGGGTGTGGTGGCTCATGCCTGTAATCCCAGCACTCGGGAGACAGAGGCAGGAGGATTGCTGAGTTCAAGACTTGCCTGGGGTACACAGTGAGCTCCGGGCCAGCTTGAACTACAAAGCAAAACCCTTTCTTAAGCAAACAAACAAACAAATGAAGTTGCATGATTCCTATTTTTCTTTTCAGAAAGTTATAAGTAGGGGAAAAAGAACAGATGGTTTCCATGCATTGTAAAGCATCATTTATTGAGTCAAATAAGATAGGACTAAGCAGACGTTGGGGATTTAGCTCAAGTGGTACTGTGCCTACCTTGGAAGCACAAGGACCCAAGTTCAATTCCTGGTACCGCCAAAAAAAATTTAAAAAAAAATAGGACTAAGCAACTAGATGTGTGGCAAACTGCATGTTATATCAGTAAGATATACCAGAATAAAGGGAAGAATGGCTGATTTTTTACAGCTGACACTGTATGCTTATGTTCAACACATTCTCACCAATTATTTCCCGAGCCAGAAATATCAGTGATGAGCTGCTTGCTGTCAAACACATCTCTCAGAGGTCCCTGAAGAATTTCATTCACTACCCCTTCTTCCATGTCAATCAAGACAGCCTGAAAGAGAAAATGGAATCGGTCTATTTTCCTTCACGTTCTTTATAAATGAAAAGAATTTGTAAGCTATCAGTGGCACTGTTTATAAAGTTCAAGCTTATTCAAAATCTTTCCTGATGCAGACCTAGGTTAAGGATTAAAAAGCAATTTCCTTCTGCTTAAAAGGTGGAATCCAATTAATAGATGGAATCTAAACTTTCTGCCCTACTCCAAATTCCTAAGTGATAAAAATGGGACCCAACAACCTCTCAACGGATCCCCTTGGCTTATGGGCTTTTTTAGTTCTTGTGACCATGTAACTAACATTAAGCAGTTTCTACATGCCACCAATGTAAATGTTTTACACATATCAATCCACTTAATTCACACAACCCTGTACATAAGTTATTACCATCCTGATTATACACACGAGCAAAATGGATCCTAGAAAAGTTAAATAATGGGGCTATCTATGATCACCCAGCTAGTAAATGACAGCTGAGATTCATATTCACATAGCCTGGCCAGAACCTTTGCTCCTAAACACCAAACTGCCCCAGTGTTAAATGGAAGGCGGAAATTAAGTTTGATTTACATATTAATGATTGCAATAGCATTCAAATTTCTATATAAAGTGTGAATTTGTTTTTATGCTATATACTAAATGGTACACAATTAAAATATTACAGCAGTGTAATCCAAAGGGTATAAAACTATTTTATAAATGGGTTCCTCTTATATACAGCAATCATCTTATACATAAATGTATAAATACTTCAGGCACACAGGACTATATAGGAATATATATTGGAAATTTTAAGGATTTTTAGAAAGCTTTTTCTGACAATATACGATTTTATTCTAACTGCTGACTGAACTGAGGTAGTATTCAAAGCTAAGTAAGATTACGAAAAGAAGAAACTTACCTGTGTTCCAAGACAACTTTGAGATGTTCTGTGAAGGATTAAAGGTAAATATGGTCCACTACTGATTACCACACTGTCAGCAGAAGCACCACACAGAACATATCATTGCCATTCAGGCTCCCCTGATGTGAGCTTTGGTACATCATCATCTTAGTCATCTAACATTAAAATCCTGACAAAACATGTACCTCTTTTAATCTTTCTTAGTCGTATCAAATCCTTGGTTTGGTTTTCCACTGGGTATTAACTGAATTTTGACAGAGTCATTTTGAGTTCATTTAGGCATCCAAAATCAGGAGTTACAACTATTCAAGGACCTAATATTTATATTTCCTTTCAGAATCATTAATTGCTTCTGGCTTTTTCCTAACTGTAACACAGGACTTACCAAATTCTAAGTATTTGCTGTAACCCAAGATAATAGGCACAAGGGAGGGATGCAGCACCAAGTTATCTTGTGAAATCTGGGATCTTAGTGACTACAGCCACAGAAAACCAAGAGTTCTTAGGCGTAAACCAAAGAGTATTTTCTTGGACAAAAGTCAGGCTAAGAAATGTGCTGACTTATTCTTTCCCAAAAGTGTTTTCTTTACCTTCCAACTTTTCAGTTATACAGTGGTAGGAAAGAATTCAAATTGGGAATAGTCTAGGAAATGTCAAAGTATCTTTTTCTCTCTCTGTAAGGTTTGGATTGGGCTGCTAACTCTGTCATAGCGTATAGAAAATACTGATTATCCTAATAGCTTAAGTTTTGTTTTCCAAGGACATCAGAAATAACAAACAGGCATGGTTTTCAGGTGCCACAGTACTATTACTGTCTTGGTTTTGAACTCCAATGCAAGGTTTGATCCTCAGCATTCTAAACCTTTCCATAGCATTTAAACTGACTTTGTTATAGTCAAAGATAACTAGTGAACAATCCGAAAAAATTTTTTTTTCAAACAGAGAAATACTCATGGAAAAAAAATGCTGGAATTACACTAAGACTACAAATATGGCTACTGACTTGAAGACTTTTATTCAGGAAAAATTAAATGGTTATGCTATTATTTTAACATGGCTGGAGCTGGTGTGTAGTAACACTGATGCAAATTAATTTTTCATTATTAAATAAAAAATTAACATGTATTAGTACATATTTCAAGTCCTTGTAGTTAAGAAGGCACATTTTATTATCATTTATCTAAATATCTATTTCCACTCAACACTGAGAAAATGCTAAATCTACAGTGTTTTTACGCTAAATATGAAATTTTCCTAGTATTTCAGGAGGGTACAAATATGTTTAGTTTTTATGGGCATGTAAATATCTAAGCATATATATCTTACCCGTGCTTTTAAAGAACATATTTTCCCTTTGGAAATACTGTTACCATCACCAGCCACCCTGGAAGACAAAGAAAGAGGAAAAAAATCACGTAATATTCTAGGGGTAATAGCATTAACTTCAATTTATACTATATGGTAAGTTATTGGATTGGTCAGGTAAGGTAGACAGAAAGGACATTCATCTTTCTTTCCTCCTATTAGGGTGGAGAGTGAGGTACTTATTTTCCTGGCTTGATTTGTACTTAGGACTGGCTATGAAATTCATTTCTAGCAAGTGAGGTAAGTAGAGGCATTCAGGGAAGCTTTTATGATAAAAAAAGACCAGATGTAGTTGGTGCCAAACTCTTTTCTCCTGCCTCAAACATAAATATGGAAGTGATTCCTGGAGTGGAGATACCTACTTTATAGTCATGAATAAATAGGAGGACAAAAAGCCAGCATACTAAGGATAGAGGACTGATCCCCATATAATGTTTAGGTCTTTTGGGTGTTTTTATTTAAAGAAAACTGAGAGGAGGAACTTATGTTCCTCCTAGAATATCATATATTCAGATAGGTCTGTGAGACAGTAAACATAAACTGCCATCACTTAAGCCACCATAAGGAGGTTTTCTGTGCAGTCAAACACACATCAACTGACACAGTTACCTCCCACTTTAATTTCTATTAAATTTTACATTGAAAATAAGTTACCAGAGTAAGTCTACAATCAGTACTTGGGTCAATAAAAATAGTTCACAATAAAGTAGGCTATATGAGGAGAAGCTGAATTAAACAGATGGTACAGGTCAGGGACTAGTAAATTACAGACCTTAGACCGAATCCAATGAGGTGCTTATGTTCGTAAGTAAACTTCATAAGAAGTATACATTCAAATTCAACCACACTTATTTATGGACTACCTATGTGTTAGGGCTTGTGTCTAGATGTGCCCCCAAAACTTCATGCAGTCACAGGTAGGCCTTTGAGGAGGTGGCTAGATCTAGGGGGTTTGCTGCTGGGATGAAGGATTTGATGATGCACTGATTCACCATGCAAGGCTAAAATTAAGAGTGTGAGCCACCCCAAGGGAAGGAAGCCTGGATAAAACAGAAGGGACAGAAAGAGGGCTGCCATAAATGCTTTCTCTTCTGCCATGTCCATCTGCCATGCCTCCCTGCTTTGCAACCAGTTGATTATGGACTGAAACCTCTAGAATCCATGAGCTACAATAAACCTTTTCTTCTTTAACTCCAGGTCGCAGGTACTAAGTTTTAGCAGTAACTGAGAAACTGTGTCTTCATTCATGTTACAAAAACAGTTGAGCAGCTATGACACAGACCTTACAGTTTGCAAACTTGAAATATGTACTCTGCAGTTCTTTATGGAGGTCTGCCAACTCCTGTTATGGGTAAATGTTTATCATACTATTGAAAAGGTGTAACTTGATGGAGAAGTAAATACTATACATAAAGATGTGGTCTTGCTGAACATAGGCTAATGCTGATGGTGCAAAGAAAGAGCAAGATACCACACCTTTTCTCTCCTTCCCAACCTGATATTAGGAACACAAGAGTGTGCTCAAGTCAAAGTATACAACCCATTACAAGCTTATGGACATACCCTGAATGTCAAATTATTCTTTCAGATGAAAGATATGATGCTGACATACATCCTTTATTAAATAAACAAAGAATCTTTGTTTTATGAGGTTTACAAAATGGTTGAATGTGTAAAAAAGAAAAATTCTCAGGCTGAATCTCAACTATGCAATACTCAACAAAAGAACTGACTACCAAGAAAGGAAGGCATGAGAGCCAGGATATGTAACCTTGGGAGGCTGATGCAGGAGGACTTTAGGAGTTCAAGATCAGCCTGTGAGTTTAAGTCCAGCCTGAACTACACAATGAGACCCTATCTCACACAACACACACACACATACACACACACAGGGAAGGTGTGAAAGTAGAAACTTAGAAGTATCTGAAAGAGCTATTACATATTAAATGGGAAAGGGGTAAATAGAGAAGGGAAAGAAAAACTTGATGATTAAAAAAGAGGAGACAAAACTTATGTATATAGTGGGTGGGAGATTTGGGGGGCAGGGAATGGGGAAAAATGAGAATAATGAGAATTAAATCTTTCCCGGTACTGGTACAGACACTCTCAATGTTGATTGCGATCACAATGTGTATATAAATTAAATACCAATTAAATCAATTAGAAAGAGAGAGCTATTACACAGGATAATTTATGTCAACCATAAGATTTTAGGGGATAAGATGTTGAGTCCACAATAGGGAACTATTCTATCTGACAATTATCTCTATTTCATAAAGACAGATGATACTGGGGATGAATATACTTAACTTTTCTTAGTGTTACTAAGAAACACTACTAAGAAACCATCTGATTATTATGCAGCTTTGCTAGATTTTGTACAGAAAGAATATGCCTATAATGTAAAATGAGTATGCAGCATTTCTGAGTTATAATTTTGACAATGACTTTCTTCCTTTTAATCTCTAATTTCTTTAGATTTGGTTAATCTGACTGTATTGCAGAGCACTGGCTGCATTCTCAAGGTGCACATAGCTAGGCCTTCACTAATGAAGACTAGCATTCCCAAGAAGATAACAGCTCAAATATTCAGACAGCCAATTCAAACTAGACTTAGAATTTATATGGCATTAAAGCTGGATAGTGGTGCAGCATTTCCAGCGCAAGCCAACTACACTTTATGGTTTTATGAAGTATTCTGAAAAGGCACAGACATAATGACTGAACCTTAAAAGGTTATAGTCACACCTTGAATATCACTCCTTCAAAAGAAGATCTACGATACTTAATGTATATCCTTTATTACACAAAAGTCATCTATGTTGTATGCAGTATACACAATTTTTTTTGGTCACATTCTGTACTTACAGCAAGTTATCTGGCTCACAATACCAGATAAACAAGTTTTTTCAAAAATTAGCCATTTTTATGTGATTCTAGCCATTTCAAAGATAACTTCTGAGAAAAATTCAGCTTTTCTTTAACAAGCTTTTTCAAGATTTTTTTTTGTTTTGTAATAAGAACTGAAAAGGAAATTTGTTGCCCTATTCTGCAGAACATGAAAACATTTCTGATATGAAAATATTCTCAATAACGAACATAAAAATGCTAGACATCATAGCTATCAACTGTTCTTATTGTCCTTTAAAGAATTTTCTCTCCCCACAGAGGAATGGAAAAAAAGAAAGGAATCAAGATGTATAAATTCTCAATGATGAATGAGATCATAATGTATATCTAAAATATACCAATAAACTCAATAAAGAAAAAAATCTCCCAACTCATTGACATAAAAATAAAAATAAAATATTAGCGTGCTGTGCCACTTTAACACCATCTTACCTGGTATCCACATTCCTAAAGAAGCTGCTGATTGCCTCATCATAAATTCCTTTCTAAAAATAATAAGACAGATATTGACAACATTTATATTTTCTTTACCAATTACAGTCCTTTTATTAATCCCACAGTAATGTAACGTAATGGTTGTGTGACTATAAGAAAAAGCAACTAACACAAAAATGGTTAGGCTGATTCTTTTAGTAGCTCTGTAGAATACAGTATAAGCCATGACATTTAGGGATTAAGTTCAGCAAGAAGTGAAGAGTTCCTATAAGATTGTAGACCAGGTGCATCAAATGAATCCTCTGAATTCTTGGTGATTTTAAAAGCTGACTAGGTAAATTAAGGGTAATGATACTACCACCCGTGTTGTCTGACTTAAAAGGAACTTTGACAGCCGGGCGTTGTGGCTCACGCCTGTAGTCCCAGCACTCGGGAGGCAGAGGCAGGAGGATTGCTGAGTTCCAGGCTTGCCTGGGCTACATAGTGAGCTCAGAGCCAGCCTGAACGACAAAGCGAGACCCTGTCTCAAAAAATAAATAAATAAATAAATAAATAAATAAATAAATAAATAAATAAATAAATAAATAAAATAAAAATAAAAAGGAACTTTGACAAATACGCCTGCTTTTCGCAAAAACACTAATAAAGGCACTGAGAATCAAGAAAAATACTAGAGTACTTTCAGTCCGTACGTCCAACACAACACACGACAAAATCCGGCTCGTGCTTCCCTGAGAGTATCTCGCACACGGAGCACACAGGTCACAATTCACCGAGGGACTCCGGCTCGTTTCTCGCGAGAACCCGGGACGCCGGTACCTGGTTCACCGCGGCGTGCTCCCTCAGCGCCAGGTCCCAGAAGCAGCAGCCGATCTGGTTTCCGCATTGGCCGACTGCGACCAGGGCAAAGGAAAGAGAACCCACATTAGGAGGGAACGAGCCCGCAGAGCTCGCGGCGAGCAGCCCATGCCCCGGCGCTGCTCACCCTGCACGACCACCGACTCGGTCATCGCGACTGCAGCCACCGGCGCTACGCCACGGCCACGACCACGGCCATGCCCAGGGCTCCCTTCGTCCGGCGCCTCGCTCTAGAAGGGGGCAGCCGTAAGTCACGGTGCTGCCGCCAATTGCTGCCGTTGCTAAGCCCTTCTTTCCGCCCCGGACGCCGTCTGGGGCGCAAGCGCGGTAGCTTTTGACCGTTACCATAGCGACCGAATTTCCAGCCCTCAGATCTTTGCTGCTTTGTCGACGACATCTTTGAGCTGCGGCGGTTCCAAATGCCAGGTTAACTGGTAACTAGACTTTGCCGTGGTCTTTTAAAAATATGTCTTTAAATTGTTCGCAGGTCACGAGGGAGTGCTCGTTTAGCCTCAGCACCCTGGGTGGCGGGTCACATTTCTTACTCGATTTCGGGGGCGGTAACTAGCGTCGTGACACCGCTCTGCTCAGACTCTCCGAGTGATGGGTTCAGAGGCCCGACTCGCCTCACTCGGCTCCTTTGTTCTACTGGAACACAGGCAGTGTCTATGCGCTCAAAGAAACCCAGACAGAACAGACAAGCACGGGCACACCCGAAGTTAGCTAAACTCGGAGACCCAGCCTGTTTGGTGAGCGAGGTGTCTGCGCAACGCTAACCTTCAGGCCCTGGAAAATGAAGGAAATGAAGTTATAGATCCCTCTCCATCAAGCTTACTATCTAATAGGAGACACAGGGAAGTATTGTGACTTTACAATGTCCTATGGAGGTACGCTAAGTGGAGTACGACTCAGTGGACAAGGATCTGGCCAAATAATATAAATCCAATGGAGGAAATCGAATTAAAACTA